>CM040918.1:24747460-24978097 GCA_023029165.1 Gobiocypris rarus
TTAGATATTCTAGGTATTTTCAACTGGCCAGAGTTTAGAGACCGCAATAGACGTGATGGAGTATAATGCGTTAAGAGCTCGCTTAAGTACTGGGGAGCTAAACCATTTATTGCTTTATTAGTAATAAGCAAGATTTTAAAATGTATGCGATGTTTAATAGGGAGCCTGTGCAGTGTTGACAGAACTGGACTAATATGATCGTACTTCCTGGTTCTAGTAAGAACTCGAGCTGCTGCGTTTTGGACCAGCTGGAGTTTATTTATTAGGCGAGCAGGGCAACCACCCAGTAGAGCATTACAATAATCTAGCCTTGAGCTCATGAACGCATGTACTAATTGTTCAGCATTTTGCATTGAAAGCATGTGACGTAATTTAGATATATTTTTAAGATGGTAGAATGCAGTTTTACATATGCTAGAAACTGTTGTGCACAGTTTCATTTATACAATTTTACTAGCAACAACCAAGTCTCCTTTCTCGCTGATTAAACACCCTTATTCGAATTTGAAGTTTAAAAAGAAAAATAATTTTCTCTAACTCAAAGTGAAATTAGGTTCAAATCACCGACAGTCCACTTGGAAGGAAGGACGCCACCGTGTGGCCGCATTCTGCCAAGTCAGCGCACTAACTCCCTATTTCCTTTCTGATTAATTATTTTATTTGATTCTCCTTACAGGCTTATTTAAATTTAATTTAAACTTGCTTTGAATTTAATTGGAATTAAGTTGGATATTTTTATTTTTTAATTATTATTTTATTTTATTTTAATCTTTTTTTTATTATATTTTATTTTTTGTTTATTATTTTTTTATTTTCCCCTCCCATTGGGGTTAGGCTCATTTTGCTAATTACAAACAGTATCAAAAGTGCTTTTTGTTTTATCATTATTTGATAGAAAACTTTGCCTTTTCCTAAATTGCTCTATATGTAATTTTCCACTTCCCTTTCGCCTACAATCATAAATCCTTTGATCCGGTGAACAGGAGAGTTTTAATTCATTTTTATTCCACCTGTTTACCCTCTTTGAGTATTTAGTGTAGGGCTCACAAGCATCTATGGTGAGTTGAGAATTGTCTCAAACTGGTCACCACCAGCGGGAGGTTGCCCGACCAACGTGACCGACACCGGCTGTGTGTGAATCTCGGTTTCTTTTATCTCTGTCCGCCGTTGCGGCCCGCAGTGGCGACATCAGCAATTTCACACTCCAAAGAAGTCAACCAGTCCAGCTCACGCACGCAAGGCAATTTTTGGGACCTAAACCGGGGCCTAATAGGGGGGCCACTCTTGAAAGAGAGGGTTCTGGGGAGCGTACTAATTTTGCTGTGCGGATTGGCGGTTGATGGATTGGTGTTGTCAGGTTGTGTTTAAAGTCATAAGCTGTTTGAGTGTCCGTAACGCGACAGAGAGTAACGAAAGACCGAGGACACGGCAATTGGGTGTTTGGAAATGTCCGGAAGGCCGACCACACCGCTGGGTTTTCCACCTGAGCAACCTCAACTCGTAAGAAAAGACGCCAGGAAAGAACTCGACGAACAGCTTCGGCGTGGCGAATCCCTCCTGGAGAGAGCTAATAATGAACTTAAAGACAGAGACGTTAGAACCAAAGCCTATGCAAAACATTTGCAGTCGGCACAAGCCGAGATCAATGAGCTCGTCCAGCAAAGACACGAGCTCAAAGTTGAACTTGACATGGTGCAAAGAGAACTGAGACAATCATATAAACTGCAACGTGACCGGAAGGGGGAAAAACACAACACAGAGTTTCCCCTGACCAGTTACTCCGCACCGTTTAGCCAAGAAGCAAGAGCTACGAAGGGGGGTGACAGCCCACTGTTTAAAATGTCACCCACCAGTCTCCACGAATCCCCTTCAGTAGCAGAGGAAGGGAAGCCCTTCCAGAAGTCAAAGTCAACAGCCACGGTGCTTCGAAAAACCTTGACAAGCTTGCCAGAAATATTCCTACCTTCAGCCCAGACCCTGCAGGAGGACACGACGTCCACGCATACCTAAAAGACTAGACTTTTACCTGCAAACTGTCGCTCACGCGAACAATTGGGACAGACTGTACCTACTCAGGATCACGTCTAATTGTGACGTACGGAGCTTTCTAGATCGACAACCAGAGGCCGTCAAAGCGGACTACCGGCATCTACGATGAGCTCTAATTCGTGAGTACTCTGACCCGGAGTCAGACCAGGTTCTCATCACTGCCATGGACCTTAAGCAAGCCCGACTTGAGACCCCACAGAACTTTTATAACCGACTGCGACGTGCTTACTTTGGGGCACGTAACGAACCAGGCATGGAGGAAGACATCAATTTCAGAACTCTGTTCCTCCGAAACCTGCACCCCACCATAAGTCATCACCTGGGAGTGCTGGCGTGCCCGCGCAGTATGGATACGCAGCAGTTAAGAGACTTAGCTCACAAAGCTTACATCAAACAGAAAACCATTTCTGAAAAGACTGTAAAACAGCCCACCATTTGCCCTGTCTCTGAGCACCACCCAGAGCTAACCCTAGAGGGCGCCCAACAGAACCACAGTTACAGATCCATCAACAGAGATTCTAAAACACTCCAAGCCAGCAGAGAGCAGCGCGATCGCTCTGGAGGATCCTGGGACCCGCCTCGCCCCTTTCACAACCAAAAGGGGGTGAGCAACTGGGAAACCGCTGTTTTGGTTATCTGCACTCACAATGAGACACCGAGACATATCCCAACGGCTTACCAAGCAACACACAGGTCCCAACACCAAGAATCCTGGGAAACCTGATCGAGAAGGGAATGGCTCGAAAACTCTACATAACCATCACCATGGAAAGGGAATTTAAGATCGAAGCCCTCGTTGACACTGGCTCCGACCTCACGATGATATCCGCCCAACTGTTTGAAAAACTCAAAGTTGAGGCACAGAGACAAAATCGCACCCTTAACCTTCACACTTGTAAGCTAAATGTGCAGTCGTATAGCCAAAACAACATCCAGCTCAAGCACGTAGCTCCCATTCACCTGACAATTGGACCTATGAGCCTTATGCACCCCGTCTATGTCTCCCCTATGAACACTTATCCATTCCTCATCGGAAAAGACCTGCTAGACCGCTTCGAACCCTTACTGGACTTCAAACAGCTGAAATTTTGGGCTCAAGTGCGCGACCTTCTGCCCCTTCAGACACACACATCGTCTGAGCAAGACTGTCAAGTCACAGAGGTCACGGAAACTCCCACAGAGCCAGACTGCCAGGTCACAAAGGTCACGGGACCTCCTGCAGCACACTGTGAAAACACAGCCTCAGCCACAAAGCCAAGTTCAAGTTCGCTACTCTGCACATTTCAGCTCACCAAAGGCTCTGATACCTTCTGCCCCCAGGTCATGAATGACCTACAGCTGAATGATATCACCACAACGAACATTATTCTCGCACTATGGTCCGATAACTCAGCCATTAGTCTCTCACTGTTCAAGTCAATCAGTGAGAATGTACCACACATTCCTTATGTCAGCAAGCGCACCTGTTTTCCTTTGAACTCATACCCCTCCTCTATGATGTCTGCCAGAGGAATCTGTGCGCTGCACTTGACATGGAATCACAGGTGCCTGACCCATTATTTCCTGGTCCTGCCAGACCCGCCCCATAATGTTTACATCAGAGCAGACATTCTGATTCGACTCCGGGCTCATGTGGACGTGTGTAACGAAGTGGTATGGGCTCCATTAACTTCACAGCCACACGTTTCCCTCAGTCATGACAATCTCATGTCAGGACAGACCATCCCAGAAGTCTGCACTCTAGTCAACGAACAGGGAACTGTGATACCAGCATACACCAAAAGGGTCGCTGTGCGGCTCAACATGCGATGTGGTCAAACCTTAAACCACACGCTGGGTTTCTTCCAACCCTCACCTGAATGTGTGGAACTCGGACTCACACTTGAAGCCACACCCCTCACTGAAGTGTCATCTCGTGTAGTTTACATCCTGTTCAACAACTGCACAGCAACTGACATCAATATCCCCAAGGCCTTTCGGCTGGGATCGCTAATCAGCAATGACTTTCATGACTTTGAACTTGTGTTACCCATCATTGGGCCCATTCCACACGCACTGATACCCGAAGGGAGTACAGACAACACACTGTTCACTGTACCCTTCAAGTTCATCGCCATAACATGTCATGTCGGCGACCAAAGACCAGGTCTGCCGAACGGAGCTGACAGAGGACAGTCACCTCGTACTATACACAGTCTCCCATCAGCCTGTCATGGAAATGGATGAACCTGCTTCACCTCTCCATACCAACCTGACTGATGACACCCAGACGGAGGAACCGTACCCAGGTTTCGAGTCTCAAGTGCAGCAAATCTACAAGATGCTAACGCACTACAACGGCGAGATGTGGGAACCTCCAAACCCCACACCCAGCCCCAACGTGGCAGTGCTAACCCGCAGCAAGCGACCAGCACCAGCCACAATGCCCGCCTTGCAGTCGATATCGCTAACACCGCAGATTTCCCACAACGACATCGCGGAAATGCAAGCCTCTGACACTGCAGTAAAGACAATTTTCGACCACCTCTCTGACCCTTCCAACCACCCTAGCACTGACTCTGACCTCTCTGATGACTCAAGCCTCAAGCATCTACATAACTCCAAACACATGATGCGTACAGGACGAGATTCTGTGGTTTGCACCCGATGACAGCACAACGCCACGGCTTGTGGTGCCACGATCGCAAAGGGGGGTGATGCTAATGTACGCCTATGACACACCATGTGCAGGACAACACGGCACCAGAGCCATGTATGACACACTGAAACAGGTGGCATATTGGCCCGGCATGCAACAAGATGTTGCGGAGTACGTCAGAGAATGACTGGTTTGCTGTCAATTCCAACCAGCAAACCCGAACCACAGAGCCCCACTGCAACGCAGAGGGATCCCGTTCCAGTGGTCAGACCTACAAATCGACTGGGTAGGACCCCTGCCCAGATCCACAAAAGGCAACAAGTACTTTCTCACGGTGGTGTGCCAGTTTACCAAGTGGGTAGAGTGTCTGCCAGCACCCAACGACACTGCCCAGACCACGGCATACCTCCCGTTAAACCACATTTTCTCCCGGTTCGGATTGCCACTGAGAGTCAACTCAGACAGAGGCACCCACTTCACTGCCGAGATTATGCAACAGATCTGGAAATGCCTAGGGGTACGGGCTAAACTTCACATCAGCCACCATCCAATCTCGTCCGGCCAGGTCGAGAGATCAAACCAAACGGTGGTCGCCATGCTGAAGAAGTATGTGTCTGCTAACCAGAAAGACTGGGATGTGAAACTCCCCCTCGTTCTGATAGCTCTCAGAGCTACCCTGCAGGAATCAACACGGGTGTCCCCTTGGGAACTCATGAGAGGGCGGCAGATGACTATGCCACTTCACTTGCTGTACCAACCCGGAGACGCCAAGCTTGTCACCGCTTACACCACGTTCCAGTATCTCGATGAGCTCCATAGACATTTAAAATCAACCTTCGCTTTTGCCCAGCAACACCTGCAAAAAAGCGCTGAAGTGCAGAAAGCATACTACGACCGGAAAGCATCACACCACAAGGTCTTGTATTACAGCTTCAACCCGCCACCTTTGACAGGCCCCCAGCGGCTGTCAAAGAAATTTCTGCCCCACTGGACAGGACCTCATGAGATTGTGAACAAACTCTCCCCAGTGGCGTACCAAATCCAGCTAAGCCGGGGACCCAGAGAACCAGTTCTCAAATGGGTCCACCGGAACCAGATTAAGAGACATGTGGCCACTAGCAGAGAAAGACAGGGAGGGGCCAATGAAAGCTAAACTCAACCACCCTCACCGAAGTGAAAAGACTGTCCCATCCAACCTGGGACAAACCTCACTGCCCTGTCCTCTCTCTCTTTCCCCTTCTCCTCCCTACCTCTCTCTCTTGCCTGTAATAGGATGCAGCTGTGGATCATCCTCCTGTGCCGCCAAGCTTTGTCCCGATTGCCAATCCTGAGCGTCTCGCCTGTTGTCCAAACCTGGACCGCAGCTAACATGGCGCTCTGTATCTCAATGATCATCGGCAATACCCTCACCCTGGGCATAGCCTTCCTCCTGTACAGGAAATTCAATGAAATGAGAACCTCTACAGCCAAACTCACGACAGCTATGTCTGGAGGTCTCAGATGGAAATCACGGAGGGAAGTTACCACGCCAGAAGCAGATGCGAACCTCATCGAGCTGGCTCCTCAGCCATAACGAACATCTGCCATCCGACTGTCCCGACTCACCTACCATTCGACCATTGTGATGGGGGTTGTCCGATAATGACCATAGGACATCATCCGACAAAAAGGGGGAATGTAGTAACATTAACTAATGGTAGGTTAGCCATCTGTGTCCAGTAACCAAAAGGAACTGAAGTCATCACCATCCGGTGAGACCTAATCAGATTAATGTAAACAAAGGCCTTTTGTTTGTCTCGACCATGTAACTAATTGACGCGCCTGAATGTCTACAAAAAGTGCATTGTCAGCATAATTTGATTACATCCGGGGCACTCTACATCAGCACACCGCTAAACCCCCTCCTTTTGACTTTTGCACCCACACGTGGACTGTCTCGCGACACACACACACACACACACACACACACACACACACACACACACACACACACACACACACACACAGAGTTTCCACATAAGAATATACTATGAAATATATATATATATTTGGTTGATTCAACATCCTTATACAATGTATTAAAATGACTTTTTAGATTTTTACGGTGTTACTGAATGTAAAATCAAACTCTGTATGCTAGAAACTGTGAAAGTTTATGGATCTTTGTACTTTGAACTCGCAGAATTATAATGCATGGTACCTCCAGAATTGCGTCTACCTGACGGTACCGAATCTCGACTCCAAATTACAACATGATGCATTATTACAAAATTACCAACTTTCTGAGAATAAATTTTCAGAACCCCTCAGTCCTCGTGATGGGACAAGAAGGCAGAGATTGTACGACAAAGGAAACTGCACCTTTTTGACCTCTCGGACATGATTAAATCATCTCAAAGGAACTCAACCCCTTTCTTCAGTTATAAAAACCGAGAAGGACCATGAATTTCTGCGCTTCCTGCCAGAGAGAGACAACATTGCGAACGGTCCGCCACGGACCTCCTGCCACGAGAGAGCCCCAGCATCTGGAGAGAGAGAGAGAAAAACTGGCCTTCATCACCCAAGAACGGCCCGCAGCTTCATCAACGCCAGAGAACTCTTCCAAGAACCTTCCGTGCCTCGCTGCTCAGAAAGATTCAGCGGACAATTGAACTCAGACACACCAATGCGAGAAGCCAGATCAAAGCAAGTTTTTTATTTCCCAATCAAACTGCGCTGGTTGTACACTCATTCCTATTTGTGGAATAATTTACTTGAGGTGTCTTGTGAACTACTGCGTGATAAAGCTCTCTCTCTCTCTTTCTCTCTCTCTCTCTCTCTCTCTCTCTCTCTCTCTCTCTCTCTCTCTCTCTCTCTCTCTTCCATTTTCTTTCCTTCATTCCGTTTATATCATTCGTTAAGTTTGATTTTTCCCTGTTTGTACCATATTGTTTGTTTTACTCCCTACATATATATGCATATTTCCCTTGTATAAATCGTAGTTCTGTATACTTAGTTGTTTTATTAAAACCCAAATAATTACATGAAATTGAATCTGTCATCTTGCTCACATATATCGAAGTCAATGAGATGTAAGATCGTAGCTGCCTATAAAGCTTGATTTTCGTATTACTATTTAAGTAATACAAATTGTACAAACAAAGGAAATATTATTTGGGCTGATCAGCAAATTAATGTTTCTTCTAGTTTGTAAGATTGATATTTGATGAAGTAATCTGAATTTCAGCTCGCAGGACGAGAGGAAATTAGAGATCGCTGCAATCAACTTTTTATAAAGGTTACTTTTACATGATTAAAGGTTCCGTTATAAGTTAATATTGTTGTGTAGTACAAATGAATCATATTCATAGACTCATGAATATTTACCCCATTTGAATTAAATATTCCCAGAGACTCATTGTTACTACATAGTAGAGGTGGGCATAGATTAATCTAGATTAATCTCATCCAAAATAAAAGTTTGTGTTTACATAATATATGTGTGTGTTCTGTGTATAATTAATTTGTATATATGAATACACACACATGCATGTATATATTTAAGACATATATGCATGTACATACTGTATATATATTTATATAATTTATCTTAAATATAAATATAATTATTTTATATATAAATATAACATATATTTTTTAAATATATACATGCATGTGTGTGTATTTATATATACATGATAATTATACACAGTACACACACATATTTTATGTAAACACAAACTTTTATTTTGGATGAGATTAATCTAGATTAATCTATGCCCACCACTAATATTTAGTGTTCCCAAATCGGGGTGCCAGTTCTCCTCTGGCCAACGAACAAACAGTGTATGATTATAATTCAGACAACATGTGAGGTGCCTTAGATCCAGAATAGGCCTGAGGCTGCCATCCTTCTTTGGTACGAGGAAGTATCGGCTGTAGAAGCCTGACTTTCTCTGTGACCACGCCATAGAAGTGTGGAGATCTGCGAACGAATTGGAGCAAGTAACCTCATTTTATTGTTTTTGTTTTATTGTATTCATTCACCCATTTTGACACATCACACGTCTGAGTGGGTAGGGGTTGAACTAATTCAGGAGGCGAAAAGTGCTCTTCTGTTGAAAATTTTTGTGTTTTATTTTGGTCGCTATTATAACAGCATTTGGTTGCAAGGGCGTGTGAGTTTCGCCTGAACTGAAAAGGGGGCTGGGAGAGAAACACAAGCCTTTTTGGGGACGGTCTAGGAGAGACTTTACCCCCTCCTCTTCACTTGTGTTTTTTTTTATCAGGAAGGCTTCAGAGGCTCAGGGTCCAGTGTAATTCTAGGTCGAGGGCTCTGGCATTTGGGGTTAGGGGAAGTGCTTTGATTAGTGAGGGTGCTGAGTCTGCGCATTCTTTGGGCAACTTCAAGCAGAGCTGGAACATTTAGGTAGGAAGTGGCTCATGGCTAGCAAAGACTTCTGTGCTTCGATGAATCTCTGCGGGTGGGCAGAAATGCGCAGCCAGAGACGTCAGTTTCTCATAGCCTTTCTCCTCTGCGCACTGTATTGTAGGGAACACTGCAGAGGCGGAAGTGCGCAGATGGGCCGAATAGGGGGCGCCGTGACATCGTTAGCTCATTGTGCACCTCTGTAAAAAATGGTGCTGATTGCTGTCGAGGGGCCTGAAGGAACCACTAGTCGAGGCGGCTTCTCCTCAGCTCTTCTGGTGGTGACCACTCAAGGCCGAGCTCTTCGACAAAGCCCGACCAATCCTAACCTTCAGAGGCCCCCAATTTTCCCCAGACAGGCACTGCACTCACTGTGCTCTTCAGTGGGATGCAGAGGGGCTCTTTTAGATTTGCTCTTTTAGAGAAAAATTAGGTTTTTAGAAGAAATTTGCTGTTTTAGAGTGCTCACCGGCTAACCTCACCAGGTAAAAAAAAAGGCATTCCATTTTCACGGTCAGTTTGTGGTTGGGGGGTTGTCAGCATATGGTTTTGTTTTGGAGTATTGTCGCTGCTCTCCCTGCTCTTATCCATGCTAGGCTGCATGGATGGGCAGGGAGTTTTTGCCCAGAACAAAACCATACCACCAATCCAAACTTCATGCTAACTGCCAGTCATCTTTGACGATAGTGATCAAGACAGAAGTATCCTTGATCAAGAGCCTCCTGGATGTACTCCTCCATGGTCTTCTGTTCAGGGATGGAAAGTAGATATATCTTGCCATGGGCACTGGCTCACCTGGTATGAGGTTGATGACGTAGTCCCATGGTCTGTGTGGTGGTAACTGGAAGGCTCATTTTGGGCAGAATATGTCTCTGAAGACAGAGGACACTCAGGAATGTCTACAAACTGCTGTTCAACCGTGCTTTCGATGGAAGTGGAATTTAAAAAAAGGGACTTGACTGGTGGAGACATGGTGAGAGGTAGGTCAGGGAAAACAATGATCGCCCTGTGGAGTGCAATAAGTGAGGAGACAGGAGACGGAGATGCGTCGGTTCAGCTTTACTCTCCACTTCAATATATCACAGCAACTGTACAGCGAGTGATGTAAACAACTGTCATGCAACGTTAACCCGGAAACACTATGTCTAGAAAACCGCTCCCTTAAAGGTCACCTGTTATGCCCCTTTTTACAATATGTAATATAAGTCTCAGGTGTCTCCGGAGTGTGTCTAGGAAGTTTCAGACGAAAATTTCTGACAGATCATTTAATATACCATTTTGAAAATCTCCTTTAATACAAATGAGCTGCTGCTCCCTGCCCCAGAGGGCAGAGCCTTCACAGCTCGTGAACAGGTGAATGAAAACTGCAACATGATGTTTGTTTTGATGACAAATCTATCTCAGACACGTTCATGTAACATTGCTGTTCTTCATCATAATGAAATATTATCATCTGCATGCATTTTAAAGCCTTATCACTCAATTTGAGTGCACACACCCGACGCATGTGTACAGAGAGCTGGATGTCAGAGAGTCTGATTAGGGTAACTAGACTAGTTCTCTTTCATGACTTAATGCCATGAAACTGTCAAATGCACACACAGTTATGTCAGTTTACATGAAAACACTTGGTTATGTCTGCTCTTATGCATCAAGTACAGAAATCCTGTGTGTATATTAGATCTGTGTAACGTTACTAAAATGAAAGCAGTGTAATATAAAGTAACGTTTCCTACTGCTATCTGCTGTTAATATGAATCAAACAACACAAGATAAACAGAAAAGCACTCACTGCTCTTGATGAATGAACTTTATTAAGCACTTTATTAACTTTATTAGCTTTATTAAGAACACATTTCTTACTTGAATGCTGAGAATGCTTGAGGAGATAAACATGGTGGACTGTGTACAGCTCACTGGGGGCGGGGTCTATTCAGTACTGTCCATCAATTCTCGCGAGTGGGGCCTGTGCAGTGTGACATCACTTTGTCAGGAATCTGCAAACTGCTTTTTCTCTGAGACACTGCTTATGATTTATGGGGATTAAAAAAAAGGAGTGGGTGGATTTTTACCATTATAGGGTGGTTGTGTACACACACTGCCAACCCACATTTATGTTCAAGCACCATGTAAAAGTGAATTTTGCATAATAGGTGCCCTTTAAAGGCACAGTCCCTAGGTGAATGTCTCTTTCAGTTTACTTGTTGGTCACCACACAGCCCCAGAATTCCCCATAATAACAGGCCCAGACCGAACAGGTACCCCAAACAGAACAAGGACACTAGTGCAAAACAGAACAGTTCTACCAGAAAGACTCTGGAGATAAAATTATGTATGAATCATGCATTTATTGACAGCCCAGCAAACATAATGAGTTTTGGCATAGGCCCCATCCATAGTTTGTAATCTGAGGGTAGCGGATCAGCATATTCCTGCCTGAAGATCAATCAATCAATCAATCAATCAACTTTATTTATATAGCGCTTTTACAATGACGATTGTTTCAAAGCAGCTTCAGATCAGATTCAGATTCAGATTTACTTTATTTGGCACACAACCAGATACACAAGTGCAACAGTAGGTGCAATGCTTTCTTAGGTGCTATTCCAAGCAACATAGTAACATGACACAAGACATATGACAACAAAAACACAACTGTATACACAAGTGCAACAGTAGGTATTCTTACTCCGTTCCAACAGCAAAGTGACAAGACATGGGACATACGATGACCAAGACAACATAATCAGCTAAGGGGTTCACACCAAGGCAGCCTTCAATTGCGGCGCCATCTTTGAACCAGAATATAGAAAGCAGATTCACAAGCATACATATGCAACAAAACATAACATAGCATGAAACAGTACACGTGGTCACGTGCTGGGATTTTTGTGTGGGAGTATGAAGGCAAGGGGAGAGAGAGAGATTGTGAGAGGCAGACGGATGGAGGGGGCTGGGATGGGGAGGGTTATGTATGGTGTGAAGAGTCAGTGATGTGTGGTGTGAGTGTGAGAATGTCAGCCAAAACTTCAGATGTTTTCAGAGTTCAGTTCAATGGCTTGTCCTTGAAGAGAGATAAGGCAGTGCACAGGAGTGATAGCAAGAAACCGTCTGACAGGCTGACCTCCCAACCGAGAGAGCTAGAAGGGAGAAGTTACTTTTTAATTTGTATTAATCCATTTTTCTGATCTTCGTAATTTGTCCGGATCATAATTAATCAAACCATTCTGATCCTCAGCGTTCTTGGCGAACCGGTTCATGCAGTGACTTAGACATTTCATCCAGCTTCGCAGTCAGACCGGTCAGAGTCCGTAAAAGTTCACCAGCCTGACCCCCGATGGAGCCCACTCTTGCCTGCGCATCCGCAGTCCTGACTGAGATGTTACGGTTCAGTTCATCAATCATTATCACTCTCTGATCTAATACCTTCAGTCGGTCACACACATCCCGAAGTGCCGTTAATTTCCGCAGACAGCGGCTGGGTGAATTTACTGGCAGCTGTCTTACCAATCTTCCGATAGGTCAGGGCAATCCCAAGGCCGAGGAATAGGGACCCCACTATCACAATTCCAATTATGAATAAATCTTCCACGTCCTCCACGGACAGAGCTTCTAGACACACGGTTTGCCAGGTGTTCCAGGCGTCCATCGTGTAGCCCGCAGCGAAGGTCCGTCCGGGCAGGTGGGTTCTCCCGAGCACCCTTTCTTAGTGAAAAAATCTTGTCAATCGCGCTGAGGGACCAGTTAATCAATTCCATTTCAGTATTCTCAGGAGCCCAGCCAAGCAGGAGTTTGGAAAAAAAAGACCAAAGGACAAAGCGCAAGAGCAAGAGCGGGAGCAGAGAGAAAACACGTCTGCCCTCTATGAGTACAGGAAGTTCACAGTGTTAAACAGGACAACATTGCAACAAAATTTGATTTGGCTAGTTTAATTTGGATAGTTTATAGAATTATATATGACCAAATTAATAAATTCTATTTGTATATTTAGTTGAGTAACTTGGATCATAATTTGAGTGTCCCCAACTGAGCAAGCCAAGCCAAAGGCGACAGTGGCAAGGAACCAAAACTCCATCAGGGCATGATGGAGAAAAATAAACCTTGGGAGAAACCAGACTCAGTCGGGGTGCCAGTTCTCCTCTGGCCTATTATTAACAGTGTATAATTATTACTCTGGCAACCTTGCAGGTCTTAAATCATATTAGATAGGAATATTCGAAATTTTGGGTATGACGCCTTGAGGCGGGCTCATTTAGGATGGCGCGTCGATTACACAAGAATATGAATACTTGAAAGATCGGAGTTATTGCGCGGAGGCGGGTTAATTGAGGATCACGTTCGGTGAGGCGAATTCAGAGGAGACACTAATGGACACGGTCTCAGCAGACACTCCAGGATGAGCTGGTCATGTCCAGATGCAGGTCCACCATCCGATCCGGACACGACCTGGATCCGGCCGACTGCAGTAAACCTCGGGATAAACAGAGAGACTAACATTAGTGTGGATGCCACTCTTTTTATGATGTAACGAGTACATCAGGTGTTATGGGAAGTGTTCCCGGTTCCGGCTGACCTAGTTAATGCAGCCTAACAATCAGTCATTTGATTTGAATAAAGAAAGTTAAAAATGTTCTATGTGTATGCCATAGTAAAGAGATGTGTTTTTAGTCTAGATTTAAACTGACAGAGTGTGTCTGCTTCCCGAACAATGCTAGGAAGACTGTTCCAGAGTTTAGGTGCTAAATAGGAAAAGGATCGACCGCCTGCAGTTGATTTAGATATTCTAGGTATTTTCAACTGGCCAGAGTTTAGAGACCGCAATTGACGTGATGGAGTATATTGCGTTAAGAGCTCGCTTAAGTACTGGGGAGCTAAACCATTTATTGCTTTATAAGTAATAAGCAAGATTTTAAAATTTATGCGATGTTTAATAGGGAGCCAGTGCAGTGTTGACAGAACTGGACTAATATGATCGTACTTCCTGGTTCTAGTAAGAACTCGAGCTGCTGCGTTTTGGACCAGCTGGAGTTTATTTATTAGGCGAGCAGGGCAACCACCCAGTAGAGCATTACAATAATCTAGCCTTGAGCTCATGAACGCATGTACTAGTTGTTCAGCATTTTGCATTGAAAGCATGTGACGTAATTTAGATATATTTTTAAGATGGTAGAATGCAGTTTTACAGATGCTAGAAACGTGGCTTTCAAATGAAAGATTGGTATCAAAGAGCACACCCAGGTTCCTCACTGGACGAGGACTTGACAGAGCAGCCATCGAGGTTAGACAGTATTCTAGGGCACTACTTGTGGAGCTTTTCTGTCCAATAATTAAAAATTCAGTTTTATCTGAATTAAGTTGCAGGAAATTACTATTCATCCAATTTTTAATATCAGCTATGCATTCCGTTAATCTTGTGAATTGGTAAGTTTCGTCAGGGTGTGAAGAAATATAGAGCTGAGTATCATCAGCATAACAATGAAAACTAACGCCATGCTTCCTAATGATATCTCCCAGTGGTAGCATATACAGGGTGAAAAGCAACGGTCCTAACACTGAGCCTTGCGGTACTCCATACTGAACTTGTGATCGGTGTGACATCTCTTCATTTACTGCTACAAACTGATAACGGTCAGATAAGTAAGATGTAAACCATGCCAATGCAGTTCCACTAATGCCAACATAATTTTCGAGTCTATTCAAAAGAATATTGTGATCGATAGTATCGAATGCAGCGCTAAGATCGAGTAACACTAATAGAGAGATACAACCACGATCAGATGATAAGAGTAAATCATTTGTAACTCTAATTAGAGCAGTCTCAGTACTATGATACGGTCTAAATCCTGACTGGAAATCCTCACATATACAATTTCTTTCTAAAAAGGAACATAATTGTGAAGACACTGCCTTTTCTAATATTTTTGATAGAAACGGTAGATTCGAGATTGGTCTGTAATTGACTAATTCTTTAGGATCAAGTTGCGGTTTTTAATAAGTGGTTTAATTACAGCCAACTTAAAAGTTTTTGGAACATATCCTAATGTCAAGGATGAATTAATAATATTAAGCAGAGGATCTATGACCTCTGGAAGCATCTCTTTTAATAGCCTAGTCGGTATAGGGTCAAGCATACATGTTGTTGATTTTGATGATTTGACAAGTTTAGCCAATTCTTCTCCTCCTATAGCAGTGAATGAGTGTAATTTTTCCTCAGTGAGACTACAATGTTCTGTCTGAAGTGATACTGTAGTAGGCGGCTGCATGGTTATAATTTTATTCCTAATGTTATCAATCTTACTAGTAAAGAAGTTCATAAAGTCATTACTGCTGTGTTGTTTACAAAGCGTCAGAAGTTGAAGCTTTATCCTTTGTTAATTTAGCCACTGTATCGAATAAATACCTAGGGTTGTGTTTGTTTTCTTCTAAAAGAGTTGAGAAATAAGCAGATCTAGCAGTTTTTATGGCCTTTCTGTATGCAATCATGCTCTCTTTCCACAAATTGCGAAAAACCTCCAGTTTTGTTTTCTTCCAGCTGCGCTCCATTTTTCTGGCTGCTGTTTTAAGGGCCCAGTGTGCTCGTTGTACCACGCAGCGTTGGATTATTTGCTTTAATCTTCTTTAGCGCCGAGGAGCAACTATGTCTAAAGTGCTAGTAAAGAGAGAGTCAGTAGTTTCTGTTGCAACATCAAGTTCCTCTTGGCTATCTGTAATTCTGAGGAGATGGAACTGATGAGGAAGATTATGTATAAAGCAATCTTTAGTCGCAGCGGTTATAGTCCTGCCATATTTGAAGCGAGGATGGCTTTGCAGCCTTAGCTATATTAAGTATACATGATATTAGGTAATGATCTGAGATGTCATCGCTCTGCTGCAGGATTTTAATGGTATCAACATTTAGTCCATGTGACAGTATTAGATCTAAAGTATGATTAAGGCGATGAGTGGGTCCAGATACGTGTTGTCTAACTCCAATAGAGTTTATAATGTCTTTAAATGCCAATCCCAATGCGTCTTTTCATTGTCAACATGGATATTAAAATCACCAACAATTAGTACTTTATCTGCAGCCAGTACTAACTCTGATAGAAAACCAGCAAATTCTTTGATAAAGTCTGTATTGTGCCCTGGTGGCCTGTATACAGTAGCCAACACAAATGTCAAACGGGATTTATCATTTACACTACACAATGTTACATAAAGCACCAAAACTTCAAAGGAATTATATTTGAAACTAGACTTCTGAGTAATACTGAAGTTATCATTATAAATTACAGCAACACCTCCCCTTTTCCTTTCAGACGCGGCTCGTGTTTATAACAATAATCTTGGGGAGTGGACTCATTTAAAGTAATGTAGTCGTCAGGTTTTAGCCAGGTTTCTGTCAAACACAGCACATCTAGGTTATGATCTATAATCATATCATTAACAATAAGCGTTTTTGGCGAAAGGGATCGAATATTCAGCAACCCGAGATTTATCAATTGTTCATCCGTATTATATCTGTTGTTTATTTGTTGGACATCAATTAAATTTTTACTGTTGAATGGTTTTGATGGTTTTTGTATTTACTGATTCGGGAACAGACACAGTCTCTATGTGATAATATCTAGGTGAAAGCGTCTCTATGTGCTGGGATTTAGCTGACTCTGGTGACGTGAGACAGCTAGCAGACGGTTGGTTTAGCCAGTTTGTCTGCTTCCTGACCTGGGCCCCAGTGAGTCAAGGTTTAGCTCTAAGACTATGTGCCAAATTACTAGAGAGAAGAGCAGCACCAGCCCGGGTAGGATGAATGCCGTCTATCTTCAACAGGTCGGGTCTGCCCCAAAAACTTTTCCAATTGTCTATGAACCCTATGTTATTTTGCGGACACCACTTAGACAACCAGCCATTGAGTGATGATAATCTGCTAACTATTTCATCACTCCTTTTAACAGGAGGGGGCCAGATAAACAGACTGCCGGTGACATCGTACTTGCGAGTTTTCACACCTCTTTAATGTTAATTTTGGTGATCTCCGACTGGATGAAGTCGAACATCATTAGTGCCGACGTGAATAATAATCTTAGAGAATTTACGATTAGCTTTAGCCAGCACTTTTAAATTTGCTTTGATGTCAGGCGCTCTGGCTCCCGGTAAACATGTGACTATGGTGGCTGGTGTCTCTATTTTCACGTTCCGTGTAATAGAATCGCCAATAACTAGGGCACTTTCAACAGGATCCTCAGTGGGTGCATCACTGAGTGGGGAGAACCTGTTTGATGTTCTAATCGGAACGGAAGAGTGGTTTTTAGATCCGCGACTATGCTGTCTCACAGTCACCCAATTGCCCTGCTGCGGGGGCTCAGCCGGAACCAAACAATGAGTGTTCACTAAGCTAGTCGCATCCAAAAGAGTATCTAAAGATGAAGGCAGGGGCGCAGCCGACCCCCCTTTGAAGGTATGGACGGAACCATCCTGGTGGTGGTGGGGAGGTTGGAGGCTGTTGTCGCTGACCCCCAAAAGTAGATGGATTGTAGATCCACCGGACGGAGCCAGTATTCCCCCAAAATGGTAGAGGAAAAGATACGATAGGCCGACAGATATAGCCATGTTAGGCCAGACATAGACGGGCCTCGATAGACCGACAGATATAGCCACGTTAGGCCAGACATAGACAGGCCTTGATAGACCGACAGATATAGCCACGTTAGGCCAGATGTAGACAGGCCTCAATAGACCGACAGATATAGCCACGTTAGGCCAGATGTAGACGGGCCTCGATAGACCGACAGATATAACCATGTTAGGCCAGACATAGACAGGCCTCGATAGACCGACAGATATAGCCACGTTAGGCCAGACATAGACAGGCCTCGATAGACCGACAGATATAGCCACGTTAGGCCAGACATAGACAGGCCTCGACAGACCGAACAGATATAGCCACATTAGGCCAGACATAGACAGGCCTCGATAGACCGACAATATAGCCACTTTAGGCCAGACATAGACAGGCCTCGATAGACCGACAGATATGGCCACATTAGGCCAGACATAGACAGGCCTCAATAGACCGACAGATATAGCTACGCTAGGCCAGACATAGACAGGCCTCGATAGACGGACAGATATAGCCACGTTAGGCCAGACATAGACAGGCCTCAATAGACCGAACAGATATAGGTGCGTTAGGCCAATAGACAAGGCCGTGACAGCCACATCGCGACAAGCCTTTACAGCTGGAGACAAGGCCGTGATCGGCCACATAAACGAGCCTGGGTGACCTCGGAGACTGCATTGGTAGGCCACATGGTGATTGGCCACATTGACCTCACGTAAAAGGTTCCGTTGATCACTTGGTGACGAAGCTTGTTAAACAATTGGAATTAAGACTTGCTAGCAGAATATGTGCATAATGTATTAGAAAGTGACACCACCACCAGTATTTGCATTGGGGTTACCTTAATTGTTGCTAGAAAGAGCTTGTTGGGCTTTGAGAATGATTTTGGAAATAGTTCTTATATAGGTCTCGCATGCCGAAGATGACCATCTCCCCAGTAACTTGATTGTTGGAGTAGGAATACCACAACCTGCAGCTGTGGTGCTGCCCCGATCCTAATGTAATGTCCAGTATAGAGGGAAGGGGAAAGACTGCAGCTTTAAGGACAGATGAGAAGTGGGTCTGACCCAGCCTTAGAGAGAGAGCTCCTTTTATTAAAATGATTAGAAGTCTAAGCCGAACATTAAGATAGTTGATCATGGAAGTGAAGGTAGAATACTTACCTTATAAGATTTAATTAAGAGGAGTTAAATGATAACTGTAACTACCTGATGCTTATTAAAGGTTTAAGCATCCTATAGGGTTAGAGTGCTGAAGAAGACCATCTTGACCATCATAAAATCCTGCGTCTAGTAGCTGTTGTAGCAGAACATACCCTGAAGAATGTCCAGTAAAATGATGAGATGGTCTGCAGTTCTGTAGGTCTGTTGTTAGATGAGTTTAAACCACCTTCTTGATATGGGAGACACGTTGGGGAGTATGAATAGTTAGGGAAGATTAGGGATGCTTAGAGATATTTCCTTTTACAGAGACAAAGCCACACAGCCAAAGCAGCAGTAGGCCACGTGGAGAAAAGGCAAAATAGAGATGAAGGCTACGAGAGACCGCCACAGACAAGTTCATGAAAGCTATAGATACTAATGGAACAGGATGTCCTATGCATATTTGTTGAGAACCGCAATTCATTGCATCAGCTGTTGGAGAAGTCGAAACCATTGGGCGTGACTCCCACTCACAGCTTGATAGAACTAACCATCAGAACCTGTTGAGAGAACCCCCAAAGAGAATGAACCCGAACAGCATGACAGATGAGTGAAATAACCCAGATAGCAAAAAATATCGGCACGGCTTCTTTTTGCTGCCGGCCCTAAGCTGTCGGCTATAGGTGCGTCCCGCTGGCGGAGATGAAACGTTTGCAGCCGAATACGTCACTCCCATTTCTTGCGAGATGCCGCGGCCGACTAGCCGGCGGGCCGCCTGCTTCATTTTCTCTGGCGGTTGCCTCCGCCTAATGGACCGCGACCAGCCATGTTGGCTATGCATGTTGGGAAATAGAGACAGCATTTTAACTAGTTTTCACATTTGAAGCAATTATAAAATCATAATAGCCTATATGTGAATTATATCACATATTAGTTTTTTTTGCTCCAAAGCCATTAGGGTTTATAACAGATTCTTGACTCTTGATTTCATGATAAGGTTAGGTTTAGGAAATTACAATTAAATTTTCACTTGATTATTTGCCTGTCGAGTGTGTTCAAACAGTGTTGGTCAATTTGACCCATAATAGATGAAATCCTTTTCTTTCTTCTTTTTTAGGAGGGTTAAGAAAGTTTGGAATTTAATTTGAGGATATTGAACACTTATTTTTTTATAGCCCTTTTTCTATTTCTTTTTGGACTGACTTTAAAATAGACATGACAAAATAAAATAAAAAGTAGCCTACTCTTAACTTAGAACTTAATGACATTTTACTTTGTTTTTCAAAACCCATATTTTTCTGAAAAATATATTATTAATTACTTAATTATTTTGGAAAATTTCTACATTCATAAGACAAGAATAACTCAAAAGAAGCCCTCTTATATTACCTTTTATAAAGCTGATTTTTACAATATACTTTGAAACCCTTTCAAACATGAGGTCGCAAAAAAAAAAAGCTTTTAAAAACAGAAACCTGAAAGCTTTTAAATTTCATGTGACTGCCTTAATATTATAAAGTATTTTCTATCTCAGAATTCTTACTTTTATTCTTATTATTTATTTTATATACATGTTACATTTGTTGTTATTATTCTTTGTTCTACATATTCGGAACTTTACCACAATGCTTTATTATTTTAATTTTTTTACTTTTGCAATTTTATGTTCATTGTTTTACATAGTTTTTAGTTTATCTTTTTAAATTCTCTAGTCTTCTATTTTTTCCCAACTAACGTTAGTCAAGCTAAAGTAGCCTTGTTTACATAGTTGCCTATTGTTAAAGTTACGTTACTATTAACTTTCTGAAGAAGCTACATAGTTTCTTTCAGGCATTGAGTTTTTTTCCCCATTCTTCTAAGATACGTATGTTTATGCGAGTGTGAGTAACTTACAGTATGTGTTTTAAGTTAGTTTTGGTCGAATTAACTACGTAACAAGTTCCTGAACTTCTTGTATGGACAATTATGCCGCCTATGTGGTAATGTAGACCCAGCAGTAGACAGCGAAATCTTTACGACAAGAAAGACTGATCAGTATAACTTGTTGTTTTCTAACTAAACAGAATGTATATACCGGTAACGTTAGGTTGTTTTAATATGTTTGTTCCGACACGCACGCTGCCAGTCTAGTGCACAATGCACAGTGTTAGCTAACACGTGCTGTTTCGCCATTTTTACACACTGAGTTCAAGCATGTTCTACATGTTAAAATGTGTCTAGCTACTGTAGGTAAGTTAGCCAAAGCTTTACATCTAGAAAGACTTAAGTTTAACTTTTGGTGTTTTCTTAGAAAAAATAACATGCTGCTTGTCCAGTAGCAAGAGTTAGCTAACACACGCTGTTTTGCCTTAGAGAAATGTTACACACTGAGGTTTAGCAATATTGCTAGTACATGTTAGAAATGTAACTGTAACATGTAAATGTAAGCTTTACACCTAGAAAGACTAAGTATAACTTTTGGTGTTTTCTAACAATACAGAATATGTCATTTAAATGCTTTTGTTAGTCCGTTTGAGGCAGGATAAAGAGCTCCAGGAACGATTTGTAAGTGTGCTGATTTTGTTTATAATGCTGTAGGGTAATCTAAAAAGTAAAATAGATTGAAAAAGATTGAACACTGCATATTCTACAGTCTGAATCCACAGCCTGTCACATTTTTATATTTATGTATGAGAAGCTTCAGAGATATGTAATTTGTAACACTTTTTTGTATTTTCAGCTTCGGTTTTTGGTAATCAAATGTGGGAAGGACCTAAAGACAACCGTGTGGCGAATGCTTCAGAGTATCTTCTCTAATACCTTTCCATTAATACAACCTGGACGGGTGTAGAGGATAAAGCATGTTTTAGGGACATGTTCCTGAAAACCATTGTTAAAAGTAATATATATAAATATATAAATTTGTTATATATTGAAGTAGATGTGTGTGGCCTTATGCCATTCAAATGGAATGACCGATCTGTATTTTCTACAGGAGCCATCCGGAAGAACCCGGCAACCCAGGATGCCACTGATGAGGCGGTCCAGGTTAACGTTATGCGTTACCTGAAAGGAGAATCTGATCGTGAAGGCGGAAAAAGACGCCACACAGCTGAGAGGGACCCACAGCGGACCTCTTCCACCAAGGCTGACTACCGACACCCCAGCATCACTGACAACTGGAACCCTTTCTTTGTCCTGCAGTCAGTAACATCAAGACCCCTAAAGAAGCCAGAAGTGTCAGGCTACACTCACCTAATCCACACTGTTCACTGTGGAAATTACTTTTATTACTTTTTTTTATTCCCTGTGACCTTGCCTTGAAGGCAGCTCCTTGGATAGATATGGGGTGGTGAGGTTGTTAGTCCTTTATATAGGCGCACACGAAATCACTGAAGATAAGCCAATTTGCACTGCCTCATTCTAGAGGTCGGGGAAAACCCGAGAACCCATAGTTAGGCTTGTTATAATGGTCTGTTCTACTACTGTTCTATTCTTCTCCAGAGCTTTACTCTAAATTATTACCATTTATCCTATTGTTAGAAATGGCTTGTTAAATGTAATGTTATACCTCTATTTATTTGGTATCCTGCAGATTCTTTGGTACCAAATATCCTCATTATTTGATATAATGTTTAATGGTAATTATTTTCATCCCAGAGCTGACCTCTTTGTTATTAACAATTATTGTAAGTGTTATAATTTGCTTGTAAGGCTGTTTTTTTTTTTTTAAACCAAAATTTAATTGGAAACATGCAGGTTCTTTAGTAAAAAAAAATTGTTATTTATAGGCCTATTTAAGCTTATTTCTTGTCCTGTTATTTATATTTCATCTTATTTATATTTCATTTATATTATTTTGTATCATTGACAGTTACTGTAGGCTACTTTGAAATGTGGAATTAAAACGCCAAATGGGAATTTGTCTGGTTTGTTCAATCATTATCCTTCATAAATTGCAAGTTACAAATATATGAATAAAAAATAAAAATATATTATTTATTACACAATAAGCGGAGGCAGATCGCTCGAAAATAGCGTTTGCCTCCGACGGGCCGCCTTTTGGTGTAATCAGGCGGCGGAACGGCGGTTTGCCTGCGGGCCGGTGGCTGAACGAAGGCGGTAGGAAAGCGGCAGCCGCCGGCGGTGCGCCGTCAAATGCGTTTGCGATTACACAATTATGACGCTTCTACTGCCGCCGGATCACCGCCGGTGGTCCGCCGACTCATTGCTATCTGGGAAATAAATCAAAAACATAGACACATACTATTGAGAATCTTGGATTATGCCCTTGCCGAAGGATAGGTGTATTATATGACGACACTTTACTAGCTAATAACCATAGCTAGCTACTGGACCCTATAACTTATGAAAATATAATCAATGCAAGAGTCGTCTTAGATACCCAAAGCCAGGTTCGTACTGTGCGATTTTGTCACGCTTGGCAGTTTGAGACAAATATCACAATCCTTAAAATTCCTTTGACCCTAGGCTAACATGTCTTTGATAGTTGTTTTAATGTTCTCGCCGATAGATGTGAAAAGATTAACCTGAGAATTAACTAATTGTGATGGTTGATGTGAAACTCCAGACAATTTCTTGTGAGTCCGATTATCATACAGCCTGACATTATGACGCGGAGATCCCACATAGTGACATGAGGATCACAATGATCATGAACTGCGCAGTGTATGCCTGTTTTAGTGAAGAGAAAAAGCTCAATGTGAGAGCCCTGTCGTTCGGTATGAGCTGGGAATCAGTAAGCACGTGCAGACAAAATAGTCAACGCTAATTGCTCCCCGCATAGTTTTTTGACTTCATTGCTATTGTGTTAGTCTCAAATACTGTAGATGTTGCAGTTTTTTGCGATGTTGAGCGTAGCCAATCACAGATATGTCTGTAGAGTGCTTGAATATTATGACCAATGAAGAGTAGAACATACAGTACCGTAGTTGAACATGAGACGTAACACTATAGTTTCTAAAAATAAAATTAATAATAATAATAATAATAAAGAGGTTCCAAATAACAGTAGCTGAATAAAACAGCTAGAGTTAAATACTTGAGTAATGCAAAGACAAGCACACAATTACCAAATATGCATGTTTGATTTTATTAATTAACTAATTTATTTACTTTATGATTAATAGATGCGCGTGTTATAATAAAAAAGCAATACACCTTCATGAAGCACGGTCGCTTCGTTTCTTCCTCATAAGAAAGGAAGCTATATAAAATGATGAAGTAGGTTATTTCAACCTGGGACCCCTGTAAGTTTGAGCAAAACATGTATGCATGAACTCTCCTTGATGACAAGCCCGAAACTCTATAAAGCTTGTCTATGTTGTGGCAGTTTTAATTACCTGTTGTATGACGAACTCATTGCTTGCAAGATCTAGCAGCATTTAATGAGACATCAAGCACTGATGTCGATGCTGTACTTTTAAGAACTACTCAAATGTATTAGCATGGAACTTCCTGTACTCATAGAGGGCAGACGTGTTTTCTCTCTGCTCCCGCTCTTGCTCTTGCGCTTTGTCCTTTGGTCCTTTTTTTTTCAAACTCCTGCTTGGCGGGGCTCCTGAGAATACTGAAATGGAATTGATTAACTGGTCCCTCAGCGCGATTGACAAGATTTTTTCACTAAGAAAGGGTGCTCCGGGATAACCTACCTGCCCGGACGGGACCTTCGCTACAGGCTACACGATGGACGCCTGGAACACCTGGCAAACCGTGTGTCTGGAGGCTCTGTCTGTGGAGGACGTGGAAGATTTATTCATAATTGGAATTGTGATAGTGGGGTCCCTATTCCTCGGTCTTGGGATTGCCCTGACCTATCGGAAGATTGGTAAGACAGCTGCCAGCAAATTCACCCAGCCGCTGTCTGCGGAAATGAATGGGCACTCCGGGGATGTGTGTGACCGACTGAAGGTATTAGATCAGAGAGTGATACTGATTGATGAACTGAACAGTAACATCTCAGTCCGGACTGCGGTCTAAGTCACTGCATGAACCGGTTCGCCAGGAACACTGAGGATCAGAATGGTTTGATTAATTATGATCCGGCCAAATGACCGAAGATCAGAAAAAATGGATTAATACAAATTAAAAAAGTAACTTCTCCCCTTCTCCTATCTCTCTCGGTTGGGAGGTCAGCCTGTCAGACGGTTTCTTGCTATCACTCCCTGTGCACTGCCTTATCTCTCTTCAAGGACAAGCCCCCAGATAGCAAAAAATATCGGCACGGCTTCTTTTTGCCGCCGGCCCTAAGCTGTCGGCTATAGGTGCGTCCCTGGCGGTGATGAAACGTTTGCCGCTGAATACGTCACTCCCATTTCTTGCGAGATGCGCGGCCGACTAGCCGGCGGGCCGCCTGCTTCATTTTCTCTGGCGGTTGCCTCCGCCTAATGGACCGCGCCAGCTGGTGGCAAGCCGCTTTGAAATACAAGGATTTCAACTCTCAAATTCGACCAGCCATGTTGGCTATGCATGTTGGGAAATAGAGTGGAACTGACAGCATTTTAACTAGTTTTCACATTTGAAGCAATTATAAAATCATAATAGCCTATATGTGAATTATATCACATATTAGTTTTTTTTTGCTCCAAAGCCATTAGGGTTTATAACAGATTCTTGACTCTTGATTCCATGATAAGGTTAAATTACATTTAAATTTTCACTTGCTTATTTGCCTGTCGAGTGTGTTTAAACAGTGTTGGTCAATTTGACCCATAATAGATTAAATCCTTTTCTTTCTTTTTTTTAGGAGGGTTAATAAAGTTTGGAAGTTAATTTGAGGATATTGAACACTTTTATTTTTATTGCCCTTTTTCTATTTCTTTTTGGACTGACTTTAAAATAGACATGACAAAATAAAATAAAAAGTAGCCTACTCTTAACTTAGAAATTAATGACATTTTACTTTGTTTTTCAAAACCCATATTTTTCTGAAAAATATATTAATTATTTAATTATTTTGGAAAATTTTGTCTACATTCATAAGACAAGAATAACTCAAAAGAAGCCCTCTTATATTACCTTTTATAAAGCTGATTTTTACAATATACTTGCAAAAAAAAAGCGTACAAAAACAGAAACCTGAAAGCTTTTAAATTTCATGTGACTGCCTTAATATTATAAAGTATTTTCTATCTCAGAATTCTTACTTTTATTCTTATTATTTATTTTATATACATGTTACATTTGTTGTTATTATTCTTTGTTCTACATATTCGGAACTTTACCACAATGCTTTATTATTTTTATTTTTCTCTCATTGTACTTTTTGTATTGTACTTGCCTATAAATGTACTAATTTAAATAAAAATTAAATAAAATACAAACAAACAAACAGAGAAGTACCTCCTCCGGCCGAGAGGGCAGTATACCTAAAAATACGGAAGACAAACCGGAAGAAGTTACTGTGCGTGAGTTCACATATGAAACCAACAGCGACGGCCACTCATCACACAGTTTTAGTATTTGAAGAGAGGAGATCAGAAAATATCCTCGACTACGACGTTCAAGTAAGTACATGTTTCCTTTTTGTGTACGCAATTTTATGTTCATTGTTTTACATAGTTTTTAGTTTATCTTTTAAATTCTCTAGTCATCTATTTTCTTGCCCAACTAACGTTAGTCAAGCTAAAGTAGCCTTGTTTACATAGTTGCCTATTGTTAACTTTACTATTAACTTTCTGAAGAAGCTACATAGTTTCTTCCAGGCATTGAGTTTTTTCCCCATTCTTCTAAGATACGTATGTTTATGCGAGTGTGAGTAACTTACAGTATGTGTTTTAAGTTAGTTTTGGTCGAATTAACTAACGTTACGTAACAAGTTCCTGAACTTCTTGTATGGACAATTCTGCGCTTATGTGGTAATGTAGACCCAGCAGTAGATAGCGAAATCTTTACGACAAGAAAGACTGATCAGTATAACTTGTTTTCTAACTAAACACAATGTATATACGTAACGTTAGGTTGTTTTAATTTGTTTGTTCCGACACGCACGCTGCTAGTTTAGTGCACAATGCACAGTGTTAGCTAACACGTGCTGTTTATCATTTTACACACTGAGTTCAAGCATGTTCTACATGTTAAATTGTGTCTAGCTACTGTAGGTAAGTTAGCCAAACCTTTAGAAAGCTCTAGAAAGACTTAAGTTTTGGTGTTTTCTTAGAAAAAATAACATGCTGCTTGTCCAGTAGCAAGAGTTAGCTAACACACGCTGTTTTGCCTTAGAGAAATGTTACACACTGAGGTTTAGCAATGTTGCTATTACATGTTAGAAATGTAACTGTAACATGTAAATGTAAGCTTTACACCTAGAAAGACTAAGTATAACTTTTGGTGTTTTCTAACAAAACAGAATGATGTATATATGTTATTTAAATGCTTTTGTTAGTACGAACAAGCATGCTGCTAGGTCACTTCACAATGTAGTTATAGTGGCTTGCGTGTTAGCTAACATGTGCTGTGTTGCTACTGTTCTTCTAGCATTTAAGGTGATTTAAGAGTTATTTCTCTGAACTGCTGTACTTTTTATGTTTGAGGACAATGCAGTTCACTTGAATGAATACATTTTACTGTTCCACATTTGGCTGGCCAGTTTTTTCCACCACAGCATAGCTACTGTATATTCTGTATATAACGTTAACAATGCGGTTTTGTTCACATTTTCTTGCAGATACCTTGACCAGAGCATAATCGGTTATCTTCACCCAAGAGACCTACTGTTGGACAATCTTTTTTTGGCTTTTAAGGTAAATGCATTGTTAGTCACAATGTCTAGTTACTGGGCTAAAAGGAGAAGAATATTGAAAGGAGTTGAGATGGACAAACAGGAAATTGCAGCTGCAAACGAAGCTCTACTTGCTGTTATTCCTGACTTTGACCAAGTAAATCCTCCTGTTAATGAACATGGAATGGCTACAACAAGCCATGGACAAACAGTAACCCCTAAAGCACAGGAAATAACTGTTGATGAGGTATATGAATCTGGTGAATTTTCCTCGAGCACAGAAGATAGTGAAGATGATTGCCTTAGGACACAACTGGCAGGGTGGGCTATTGACAACATGATCCCCCCATGTGGCACTTGGTAAGCTTTTAACCATTTTGTCCAAGGATCATCCAACCCTTCCTAAAGACCCAAGAACCCTTCTGAGAACAGTGACTTTTGTTAAAACAACAGAACTCTCAGGTGGTGTATACCATCACTCTGGAATTGAAAGTGGAATACTATTGCAGTTGTTAGTGTCCCCTGAATTGCAGAAGTTGACGTCAGTTTCAATGCAAGTTAATGTTGATGGACTTCCACTTTTCAAAAGCTCAAATGCCCAGTTCTGGCCAGTTCTTGGTTTAATTGAGCAATACGTGGGTAATGTCCAGCAAAACAAACTTCCATTTGTCATTGGTCTCTATTACGGGAAGAAGAAGCCAACCAGCCTTCACTTTTTGAATCCTTTTGTAGAAGAGGCACAGCGACTTGAAGCGGAAGGAGTTCTGTTTGAAGGGAGAGCACTTTCTTTCAAAATATCAACATTCATCTGTGACGCCCCTGCTCGTGCACTTGTTAGAAATGTGAAAGGTCACAGTGGATATTATGGGTGTGACAAGTGTGTTCAAAAGGGGGTCCACTACGAGAACAGGATGACCTTTCCTCAAACAGATGCTACTCTAAGATTAGACAATGCAGTCCGTGACGAACTTTCTGATGACAGTCATCAGTGTGGAGAAACGCCATTGGCATCGTTGTCTGTTGGTTTGGTCACCCAGTTCCCACTGGATTATATGCATCTGGTATGCCTTGAAGTGACAAGAAAGTTGTTGCATCTTTGGCTAAAGGGACGGCGGCTGACAAGATTTTCGCCCAGCATGGTAAAAGAGCTCTCCAGAGTACTCCTGACCTTCACACCGCATGTTCCATGCGAGTTCAACAGGAAGCAACGATCCATGGAAGATGTTGAGCGTTGGAAAGCTACAGAATTCAGGCAGTTCCTCTTGTACACTGGACCAGTCAGCTTAAAAGGCCTTGTACCAATTCAAGTGTACAACAACTTCATGCTGCTTTCAGTTGGCATCACCATCCTACTGAATGTGTCCCTGTGTGCTGACCTAGCAGACTATGCACACAGAATATTGGTTCTCTTTGTTGATCACTGCAGCAAGCTTTATGGAAAAGAACATGTGACATACAAAATGCATGGATTGGTGCACCTCAGCCAAGATGCCAAAAAGTATGGTGTTCTTGATAACATCTCATGCTTCCCATTTGAAAACTTCCTTGGGCGCCTGAAGAAACTGTTGCGCAAGCCTACACAACCATTGGAGCAGGTTGTTCGCCGATTGTCGGAGAGAAGTCAGCACAGAAGAACAAACATCTCCAAAACAAGGTCCTTGAGAGAGCACAACCATGGACCACTCCTCAACGGTCTTTCTGTGAAAAAGCAGTATGAGGAGTGTTACTTTCAAGACTTTGTTGTGAAATGTTCAGACGGAGACAATTGTGTCCAGTTGGAAAATAAGGACATAGTTGTTATACAGAATGTCGTCGTTGATGAAATGGACAACACTTTTGTCATCTACAAAGGTTCCGGAACATGGTCGATTTCTTTACTTACCCTGTGGAATCTTCCAAGCTAGGCATTTTTCATTTATCTGGCCTATCAGATACACTCCGCTTTACGCATACAGCAAATGTGCAGAAGAAATATTATCTTCTTCCTTGTCCAGATGGAAAGGCTGGTTTTCCATTGATCCACTTGTAAAATTACTGCTTTTTTGAAGGGGTGAGAATTTTAATGTTATTGATTTTGCCTGGAAATTAATCAAAATGTAGACTTTATGCAAATTTTTCTTCTATTTTAGATGCTGTTTGCCATTGTTCAGTTTATTGATGAGGAGGATCTGCCATTTGCAGTGGTTCATAAGTGTGGCTCAGTGAGGGCATGTGCTATTGGCCCCCATTCAACCTCCGCAAAAAAGAAAAAGGCAACAATTTAGCCATCCGCTGCACGCCTCCACACAGCACCTGGGAGAAACATAACTTTAAGTTCATGAAGGAGCAGGTAAATGGGTCTGACTTGTGCATTTGTTTTTCCTGCATTTCATCTGTGTAATTGCTTTGTGTGTTTATGGTGGATAACTGACTCTTTCATTCATTATTCCCTGCTCTAGAATCTTGGCAAGAGGCGATGAGATATTTGGTGCGCTTCCAAACAGGTTCCAGCATTGAAACGACAGACGATGACAAGAAAAGAAAGCGGCGAATATCAAATTCAAGTACAGACCCCAAGCCTCTTCTGATGAAGAGGAGTCTAGTCTTCCAGATGCACCAGCAGTGCTGTCGTTTGGCAACCTCTTTTGAGCTGTGAAAACATTGTACCGAGTAACAAGGTTTCAGTGCTGCCCGATGCTCCAGAAGTTGCATCGATTACAGAAAATTTTGAGCCATCTGTAAACTTCAGAGTTGGTATGTAGTATGTATTGCTGTGATGCTTGATTTAAAATCCTGCCACTAAATTATACCCTTTGTTAGATTTTCAAATTTCTGTTTCCTCTTTCTCAGAACCAGGTTTCTCCCCAGTAACTCCACTTCACAGAGCCAAGAGTTTGAGTACAAGTAAGTGATGTCTTTTGTCTTGGAAACTATTGCTTGTATTTCAGATGAGAATCCTTTGATCCATAATCTGTTTTTCATCAGGGGACTTGATGGGTTACTCTCCAGCAGTTTCTGGATGAAAGTTGTCGAGGTGTGTTGTACATTCCAATAGCTTTGCACAGTTCAATTATTGTTTCATTACTGAATATGCAATATCTGCAGGAAATTAAAGCTATGTTTGCTCCCCAGCTCGTCAAGTACTAAGCTTTACACCCCCAGCAGCAAATTTACCCTGGCAGCATAAGGGTGAAAACGCTGGAGGTATGTACAAATTTTAACAGTATGGAAAATCGTGCCTTTAGTTATAATATATATACTCATAATTTTTAAATAAGAGTATTTTTTTTATATATATATTTTTATATTTTATATATATATATATATATATATATATATATATATATATATATATATATATATATATATATATATATATATATATATATATATATATATATATATATATATATATATATATATATTATACTTTTATTTTTATGTAGATTTCCAGAGACTCCAGAATGAGAACCAAGCCCTGAGGAGGAGAACCAAGCCCTGAGGAGGAGAACCAAGCCCTGAGGGAAAGCAATGCACAAGCAGGTGAAAACATGCACTCTTTCTTAAATTTTACTTTTTGACTGTGATATAGGACCAAAATTACCAAATGCCTTTCATTTTGTAGCGGATGGCAGCGGCTCACTTCAAGAGCAGGTGAAGCAAGTTGGGACAATGTTGACGACGTTTGCTCGTACTGGGCAATCAGGTACAACTTGCAAACAACACCTGTGGTTGTTGGTTTAATTCCCACTGGGGCCACCTGTACATGTAGTTGACCTAGATGTAAATGTCATAGTTTAGTAGTTGAGGGACCAGGACTGACTGCTTTATTCTTTTATTCTGTGAACCCCTGTAGGTGCAGATCAGACCCTAATGCTGCGGCGTCTTGGAGAGTTTGGCGATGTTGTGCGTAGCATGGACAACAAAATGGACACTATGCTGCAACATTTCAGTGCCAATGTGTCTTTTGGAGAGTTATCTCTGCCAGGGGGTCTGTTACTCCCCCTAGACACCCAGGAAGATTTGGCCTTGCTTGACAACAGTTTGAGGCAGGATAAAGAGCTCCAGGAACGATTTGTAAGTGTGCTGATTTTATTTATAATGCTGTAGGGTAATCTAAAAGTAAAATTTAAGATTGTACACTGCATATTCTACAGTCTGAATCCACAGCCTGTCACATTTTTATATTTATGTATGAGAAGCTTCAGAGATATGTAATTTGTAACACTTTTTTGTATTTTCAGCTTCGGTTTTTGGCAATCAAATGTGGGAGGGACCTAAAGACAACCGTGTGGCGAATGCTTCAGAGTATCTTCTCTAATCACCTTTCCATTAATACAACCTGGACGGGTGTAGGGGATAAAGCATGTTTTAGAGACATGTTCCTGAAGACCATTGTTCAAAGTAATATATGTAAATATATAAATTTGTTATATATTGAAGTAGATGTGTGTGGCCTTATGCCATTCAAATGGAATGACCGATCTGTATTTTCTACAGGAGCCATCCGGAAGAACCCGGCAACCCAGGATGCCACTGATGAGGCGGTCCAGGTTAACGTTATGCGTTACCTGAAAGGAGCATCTGATCGTGAAGGCGGAAAAGGCGCACAGCTGAGAGGGACCCACAGCTGACCTCTTCCACCTAGGCTGACTACTGACACCCCAGCATCACTGACAACTGGAACCCTTTCTTTGTCCTGCAGTCAGTAACATCAAGACCCCTAAAGAAGCCAGAAGTGTCAGGCTACACTCACCCAATCCACAATGTTCACTGTGTAAATTATTTTATTACTTTTTTTTTTATTCCCTGTGACCCTGCCTTGAAGGCAGCTCCTTGGATAGATATGGGATGGTGAGGTTGTTTGTCCTTTAAATAGGCGCTGAAGATAAGCCAATTTGCACTGCCTCATTCTGGAGGTCAGGGAAAACCCGAGAACCCATAGTTAGGCTTGTTATAATGGTCTGTTCTACTACTGTTCTATTCTTCTCCAGAGCTTTACTCTAAATTATTACCATTTATCCTATTGTTAGAAATGGCTTGTTAAATGTGATGTTATACCTCTATTTATTTGGTATCCTGCACATTCTTTGGTACCAAATATCCTCATCATTTGATATAATGTTTAATGGTAATTCTTTTCATCCCAGAGCTGACCTCTTTGTTATTAACAATTATTGTAAGTGTTATAATTTGCTTGTGAGGCTGTTTTTTTTTTTTTTTAAACCAAAATTTTATTGGAAACATGCAGGTTCTTTAGTAAAAATGTTTTGTTATTTATAGGCCTATTTAAGCTTATTTCTTGTCCTGTTATTTATATTTCATCTTATTTATATTTCATTTATATTATTTTGTATCATTGACAGTGTACTTTGCAATGTGGAATTAAAACGCCAAATGGGAATTTGTCTGGTTTGTTCAATCATTATCCTTCATAAATTGCATGTTAAAAATATATGAATAAAAAATAAAAATAAATTATTTATTACACAATAAGCGGAGGCAGATCGCTCGAAAAAAGCGTTTGCCTCCGGCGGGCCGCCTTTTGGTATAATCAGGCGGCGGAGCGGCGGTTTGCCTGCGGGCCAGCAGCGGAGCGAAGCGGTAGGAAGCGGCTGCCGCTTATAAGCGGCTGCCGCGGCGGTGCGCCGTCAAACACGCGTTCGCGATTACGCAATTCTGGCCTTCTACTGCCGACGGATCACCGCCGGTGGGCGCCGACTCATTGCTATCTGGGCCACTGAACTGAACTTTGAAAACATCTGAAGTTGTGGCTGCCATTCTCACACAACACAACTCAGACTCTTACTCACACCACACATAACCCTCCCCATCCCAGCCCCCCTCCATCCGTCTGCCTCTCACAATCTCTCTCTCTTCTCTCCCCCTGCCTTCATATTCCCACACAAAAAATGCCAGCACGTGACCACGTGTACTGTGTCATGCTATGTTATGTTTTGTTGCATATGTATGCTTGCGAATCTGCTTTCTATATTCTGGTTCAAAGTTGGCGCCGCAAATGGCTGCCTTGGTGTGAACCCCTCAGCTGATTATGTTGTCTTGGTCATCGTATGTCCCATGTCTTGTCACTATGCTGTTGGAACGGAGTAAGAATACCTACTGTTGCACTTGTGTATACAGTTGTGTTTTTGTTGTCATATGTCTCGTGTCATGTTACTATGTTGCTTGGAATAGCACCTAAGAAAGCATTGCACCTACTGTTGCACTTGTGTATATGGTTTTGTGTGCCAAATAAAGTAAATTTGAATTTGATTTTGAATTTGAATGTTTAATTGCTTAAGTGATCTCATAGTACTGTGACAGTTTGCAATTCAGCTTACTTCAGTTAATTGTGAAGTCCAGATTAAATGGGTGCATGTTACTTTAAACCCCCATGAGGTTACCTTGTATACGTGGAGAGAATGAAAGAGGCTAATATGCTGTTTTCAGTCCCTCCAGGATTTTGGGATGTCGCGATTGCAACTATTAACGCAATTTCAACAAATCCCCGTGAATTCAGTGCGACTCGCAATTTTGACCAATCACCACAACTTTTCTGCAACTTTGACCAATCATCGCGGTCTCCAGCTAAGTGGCGTCATACGTCAGCAAACTCACCTCACCTCCTTGTTTTGTTCAGAAGACGCTGCTAACATGTGTGCTGCCAACATCTCACATTTACCCACAAAAATAACAGCAAAGGACCGTGAAAAACAGTATCCAGATGTTCTTTACGAAAGCGGGGGTAAACTGTTTTGCAAGATCTGCAATATTGTTGTCGAACATAAAAGGAAATCGACAATTGACAAACACTTTGCCACCGCTAAACATATGCGGAGAATGACAGAAACCCATGGAAGCTGTAGTAAGACCAGACAAATCCCTGTGACAGGCTGTTGCCTCCCGATCAATTGCAAGCTCTGAAAAAATCAAGATAAGTTGGTTTGAATATATATATGTAACAATATTGACTATTAGTCTAATATCTCGGGGAATAATTAACTCAAAAGGGATATAATATTCATAAGTTTATGAATATAATTTGCTAGTCGTTCATTACGTTATTTAAATTTTCCGATAAGGAAAATGTTTAATTAAATACAAGTAACCTTTAAGGAATTGCTTGAAATTATCTTACTAAGTTTGTCCTGCAAATTAGTTATAGACTTTCAAATCAATTCTCAATAAGGAATTACTGCTTTACGAGAGCATAAGAAGCATTAACTTTACTGATCAGGACAAATTAATATTTCGTATGTTCGTACAGTTATGTTACTAAAATAATAGCACAAGGCAGCTTTAGGTAACGTTTAGGATTGTAAGTTTCATTGACTTTGTGTATGTAGAAGAATAACAGCTTTAATTCAAAAATATATTTTGGAAGTTTAATAACACAGACTAAAGATAACACTACAATTCACACAGAAAGTACATACTAAATATGCATAAAGAGAGTAGAAAAATAGATAGGAAATGAAACTAAAATGATACCTAAACGAAAAGAATGAAAGAAAACAAAAATAAAGAGAGAGAGAGAAGATAACAGCGTTCACTTCAGTTCGTTCCCCAGAACCCTCAAGGAGTATCTTGTCCCAAAACGGAAATAACACGACCTTTCAACAGCAGTTCGGATTGTAGAAAATAAGAATACTTGCTTTGGTTTTGGCTTCTCGCGTGTGTGCGTGTATTCTGAGTTCAAATGTCCCGCGCGTTCCGTGGTCCTTTTTCCCAGGTCGGTTGGGTATGGCTCTCGGTTTTCGGAGAAGATGTTCAGCTGGGTGCGGGTCTCTTGGAAGCGTGCTGAAGCGTGCTGTATCCTCTCTGAAGAATGCCCTCGTGGGCTGAAAAGCGGGTGGCGGATTGCAATGCGATGCAAAGACAAAGGCGTTGGAATGAGGGTCGTATTGGTACTTGTAGATCAGGTGGAGCGACGCCCATTTCCTGGATGGTCCAATCGATCTGAGCGTTTTCGGCGCGAAACAAAGTTCTTTGTTCGGCTGAGTTCCTCCTCCTGGCTACTATCCAGGGAAGACAGGTTCATGCATTTTTCTTTACAAAGCTGGTATTTTTGTAATAATGCATGTCCTTTTAAATTATTTTACAAGATTCGGTACGATGGAGTTTTCCCGGTTCTAAAGACACCATGAACCACTGGTCTGCGAGGTGGACACACAAATCCAGGTTTTCCACTGTCTATTGTCGTACACAGCTTGAGTTAACAGTCATATAATCCTCCTAATTATTACAGACACATATAAAACACTTCAAGCAGAAAAGTATACATTTAATACGTTTTTGAGGTGGCTTTCAACCATCTATTTCTCCAGGGTCCTGGTGAACATTTCATGTGTGTTCCTCGTGGTTGTGTGTGTGAGGTGTCCGATTACGGCCAGGCCATTTGGGGGCAATAAAAGTCACATCACTTGGAGCTGGTGCGTTATCTCTCCAGGGCGATCAAAGAGGCTGATCATTCCTTTCAGACATTGTGGCAACTAGGTGTGTGTGTAGCGCGTAGACTCTTCTGGCTCGGCCATTTGGGGGCCATAAAAGTCATGGCGAGCTTGTTTGTTATCTCCCAAGGGTGATCAAAAGGTGGTCTTTCAGACATTGTGGTGCCGGTGGGGGGGTGGGTTTAGTGTGATTTGATAACGTGCCTCACGAGATGCGCGAGCCATCTGGCCAGATGAACAGACCGTCATTGTGGCTACAGTCCCCCTTTTTGTTCAGCTGATGTCCTGTGGTCATTATCGGACAACCCCCCATCACAATGGACGGATGGTAGGCGAGTCGGGTGGTCGGGCAGCAGGTGTTTGTTACGGCTGGGGAGCCAGCTCGATGAGATCTGCCTCTGCTTCGGCGTTGTAACCTCCCTCCGAGGTTTCCATCGGAGACCTCCAGACATGGCTGTCGTGAGCTTGGCTGTGGAGGTTCTCATCTCGCTGAATTTTCTGTACAGGAAGAAGGCGACGCCCAGGGTTAAGATCATAGAGACACATAGTGCAGTGTCAGCTGCGGTCCAGGTTTGGACAACAGGAGAGGTATTCAGGATAGGTATTCGGGAAAATGCTTGGAGGGCTATATCATGGGGAGCGATGTCAATGAGCTGGGGCCCCCCTTTCTCAATCCACAATTCTAACTCCGGAGCGAGGGTGAAGTTGTGGTCCTTGAAGAAGGCGGGGATTTCCAGTTCTGATTGGTACTCTTCGCTTGGGAGGTGGTACAGGGCCAAGTCGTCCAGGTGGAGGATGGCTCCTCGCGGTACCTGGACCCACATGCTCTGATCCAGCAGGTTGATACGGGTCGCAGTGTCGTGTTGGTCGTAGATCAGTGTGGCGGTGCGCACTGGAGTGTTGACGAGCCACCTGTCACCTATGATCTCTGCTTGCGTCCCGGTGACTTGGGTACGAGGCGTTGCGTCAGTGGGGCAGCGGGTATCGCTGAGCATAGGTTGCAAACCACAGATTCCCTTGTCAGTGGGTGTGTTGATCGCAGATGCCAACACGTTTTGCACAAGGCTTAAAGGTATCAGGTACGGTGGGATACTACCCATGGCTAAGCTGTCGATGGACGAGCTTATTTCCCGTAACATGTCAGTCATTAAGGCTGTAACCAGCTGCGTTTGGGCAAAGTCATTCTGGAAGACGGTGAATAACTGTTTCATGGAGTTCACGGTCTGGTTTAACAGGACACTGTGGGTGTTTAGAATTACCACAGTTCCTCTCAACGTCTTGCCGATAGTTTGCAAAGCTGCACTTTGTGTGGTGAGTTGCTCTTTAAGCTGTGGAAGTTCATTTTGGATTTCGGCCACATGTCGTCTTACTGTGGCAATGTTTACCGCGTTGACACTGGACATGCCAATGTTAAACAGAGTTCCGACGGCGGCTCCGAGCAGCACTCCCAGGAACCGTTAGGAGCGGCAGGTGTTTCCTCCTAACTCTGCTTGGGTGACGGTCATCTTCTCTAGTTGGTTGAGCATTGCTCTTCACCCTGTACATGCTACCACTGGGAGATATTATAAGGAAGCATGGCGTTAGATTTCATTGTTATGCTGATGATACTCAGCTCTATATTTCTTCACACCCTGAAGAAACTAACCAATTCACAAGATTAACGGAATGTATAGATGATATAAAAAATTGGATGATCAGTAATTTCCTGCAACTTAATTCAGAAAAAACTGAATTTTTAATAATTGGACAAAAAAGCTCCACAAGTAGTAACCTAGAATACCGTCTAACCCTCGATGGCTGCTCTGTCAAGTCCTCGTCGTCAGTTAGGAACCTGGGTGTGCTCTTTGATACCAATCTTTCGTTTGAAAGCCATGTTTCTAGCATCTGTAAAACTGCATTCTACCATCTTAAAAATATATCTAAATTACGGCACATGCTCTCAATGCAAAATGCTGAATAGTTAATACATGTGTTCATGAGCTCAAGGCTAGATTATTGTAATGCTCTACTGGGTGGTTGCCCTGCTCGCTTAATAAACAAACTCCAGCTGGTCCAAAACGCAGCAGCTCGAGTTCTTACTAGAACCAGGAAGTATTAACACATTAGCCCGGTTCTGTCAACACTGCACTGGCTCCCTGTTAAACATTGCATACATTTTAAAATCTTGCTTATTACTTACAAAGCACTAAATGGTTTAGCTCCCCAGTACTTGAGTGAGCTCTTAACACATTATACTCCATCACGTCTACTGCGGTCTCTAAACTCTGACCTGCTGATAATACCTAGAATATCAAAATCAACTGCAGGTGGTCGATCCTTTTCCTATTTAGCACCTAAGCTCTGAAACAGTCTTCCTAGCATTGTTCGGGAAGCAGACACACTCTGTCAGTTTAAATCTAGACTTAAAACACATCTCTTTTCAATGGCATACACATAAAACACTTTTTCAATTAAATGATTATTAGGCTGCATTATCTAGGTCAGCCGGAACCGGGAACACTTCCCATAACACCTGATGTACTCGTTACATCATCAGAAGAATGGCATCTACGCTAAAGTTAGTGTCTCTGTTTTATCCCGAGGTCTACTGCAGTCAGCCGGATCCAGGCTGTATCCAGATCAGACGGTGGACCTGCACCCAGATGTGACCAACACATGACCCTGAAGTGTCTGCAGAGACCGTGTCATTTAGACTCCCCCTTAAGCTGCCTCATCGACACGGAATCCTCAATAAACCTGTCTCTGGCGTGATGACTCCGATTGTTTGAATAGTCCTAGTTAACAATTCTTTAAATCGATGTCATCCTCAAAACAACCCGTCTCCAGCGTGTTGCCGCCAATCTTTCGAATATTATATTTTAGTAATTGTTTAATCAATACGGCATCCTCAATAAAAACCTGTCTCCGGCTTAATGACTACGATATTTCAAATTTTTTATTTTTAATAATTATTTAATCGATACATCATCCTCAATAAACCCGTCTCCGGCGTGTTGCCTCAGATCTTTCGAATATTTAGATCGATTATGACCTCTGACCTTTAAAATAATAACTTTAATAATAATACGCTGTTTGTTAATTGGCCAGAGGAGAACTGGCACCCCGACTGAGCCTGGTTTCTCCCAAGGTTTATTTTTCTCCATTAGGTCTCCTGATGGGGTTTTGGTTTCCTTGCCACTGTCGCCTCTGGCTTGGCTTGCTCATTTGGGGAAAAACTATTTTTCAAATATATTTCAAAATAAATCTAATTATTAAACTAAATTAACCATATAGACCAAATTACTTATCTAATTACTGATCTAAAGCCCACATTGTTACTGTATGATAATCAAAATATATTCTGTTGCATTATTTTTCTGTTTAACACTGTGAAGCTGCTTTGAAACAATCTGCATTGTTAAAAGCGCTATATAAATAAAGTTGACTTGACTTGAGCATGTGCTTGATACCGGCCTCGGCGTGGAGGAGAGAGTCCTCTGTCCAGCGAGCACCGGCCCAGCTGTACTGAGCTATTGCACGGGGGTAGTGTGCTTTGTAGACGTTGCGGGGGTCAAGTCGGACATACACCTTCTGGGTGTATGTTCGGCAGTTGGTGATCAAGAGTCCGGGTTGCTCTCTCAGTACGATGCCCGAGGCTGGACCTGGTGTGATGATGTCTGGTGGTGGCTGGCCTCTGATTGTCTGGAGGCACAGGAGCATGATCCACAGTCGCATCCTGTTACAGGCAAGAGAGAGAGAGGTAGGGATGAGAAGGGGAAGAGAGAGAGGGTATAGGTCAGCAAGGTTTGTCCCAGGTTGATGGGACAAGTCTTCTCATTTCAGGGGCGGCGGTTGAGTTCAGCTTGCATTGGCCCCTAACTGTCTTTCTCTGTTAGTGGCCACATGTCTCTTGATCGGGTTTCGTTGAACCCATTTGAGAACCGGTTCTCTCTGTCCCCGGTTTAGTTGAATCTGGTACGCGACGGGAGAGAGTTTGTTCGTAATCTCATGAGGTCCCGTCCAGTGGGGCAGAAATTTCTTTGACAGCCGTCGGGGGCCTGTCAAAGGTGGCGGGTTGAAGTTGTAATACCAGATCTTGTCGCCCACCTCCAGTTCTTGGTGTGGGGCTTTGCGGTCGTAATAGGCTTTCCGACCTTCAGCGCTCTTTTGCAAGTGTTGCTGGGCAAAAGCGAAAGTTGTTTTTAAATGTCTATGGAGCTCATCGAGGTACTGGAACGTAGTGTACACGGTGACAAGGTTGGAGTCGCTGGGTTGGTACAGCAGGTGTAGTGGCAGAGTCGTCTGCCGCCCAGTCATGAGTTCAAAAGGGGATACCCGTGTTGATTCCTGCAGGGTGGCTCTGAGGGCCATCAGAACGAGGGGGAGTTTCATATCCCAGTCTTTCTGGTTAGCAGACACATACTTTCTCAGCATGGCGACCACCGTTCTGTTCGATCTCTTGACTTGCCCTGATGCGATGGGGTGGTGGCTGACGTGCAGTCTAGCCCGTATCCCCAGGCATTTCCAGATCTGTTGCATGATCTCGGCAGTGAAATGGGTGCCTCTGTCTGAGTTGACTCTCAGTGGCAATCCGAACCGGGAGAAAATGTGGTTTAACAGGAGGTATGCCATGGTCTGGGCAGTGTCGTTAGAAAGTACCTGTAGAAAGTACCGTAAACACTCCACCCACTTGGTGAACTGGCACACCACTGTGAGAAAGTACCTGTTGCCTATTGTGGATCTGGGCAGGGCTCCTACCCAGTCGATTTGTAGGTCTGACCACGGGAACGTGATCCCTCTGCGTTGCAGTGGGGCTCTGTGGTTCGGGTTTGCTGGCTGGAACTGACAGCAAACCAGACATTCTCTGACGTACTCCGCAACATCTTGTTGCATGCCGGGCCAATATGCCACCTGTTTCAGTGTGTCATACGTGGCTCTGGTGCCGTGGTGTCCCGCACATGGTGTGTCGTGGGCGTACATTAGCATCACCCCCCTTTGCGATCGTGGCACCACAAGCCGTGGCGTTGTGCTGTCATCGGGTGCAAACCACAGAATGTCGTCCTGTATACGCATCATGTGTTTGGAGTTATGTAGATGTTTGAGGCTTGAGTTATCAGAGAGCTCAGAGTCAGTGGTTGGAGGGGTCAGAGAGGTGGTCGAAAATTGTCTTTATTGCAGTGTCAGAGGCTTGCATTTACGCGATGTCATTGTGGGAAATCTGCGGTGTTAGCGATAACGACTGCAAGGCGGGCATCGTGGCTGGTGCTGGTCGCTTGCTGCGGGTTAGCACTGCCACGTTGGGGCTGGGTGTGGGGTTTGGAGGTTCCCACATCTCGCCGTGTAGTGCGTTAGCATCTTGTAGAATTTGTTGCACTTGAGACTCAAAACCTGGGTACGGTTCCTCCGTCTGGGTGTCATCAGTCAGGTTGGTATGGAGAGGTGAAGCCGGTTCATCCGTTTCCATGACAGGCTGTTGGGAGACTGTTTATACTACAAGGTGACTGTCCTCTGTCAGCTCCGTTCGGCAGACCTGGTCTTTAGTCGCCGGCAGATGTTATGGCGATGAACTTGAAGGGTACAGTGAACAGTGTGTTGTCTGTATTACCTTCGGGTATCAGTGCATGTGGAATGGGCCCAATGATGGGTAACACAAGTTCAAAGTCATGAAAGTCATTACTGATTAGCCATCCCAGCCGAAAGGCCTTGGGGATATTGATGTCAGTTGCTGTGCAGTTGTTGAACAGGATGTAAACTACACAAGATGACACTTCAGTGAGGGGTGTGGCTTCAAGTGTGAGTCCGAGTTCCACACATTCAGGTGAGGGTTGGAAGAAACCCAGCGTGTGGTTTAAGGTTTGACCACATCGCATGTTGAGCCGCACAGCGACCCCTTTGGTGTATGCTGGTATCACAGTTCCTTGTTCACTGAAAAGCGTGCAGACTTCTGGGATGGTCTGTCCTGACATGAGATTGTCATGACTGATGGAAACCTGTGGCTGTGAAGTTAATGGAGCCCATACCACTTCGTTACACACGTCCACATGAGCCCGGAGGCGAATCAGAATGTCTGCTCCAATGTAAACATCGTGGGGCGGGTCCGGCAGGACCAGGAAATAATGGGTAAGGCACCGGTGGTTCCATGTCAAGTGCAGGGCACAGATTCCTCTGGCAGACACCATGGAGGAGGGGTATGGGTTCAAAGGAAAACGGGTGCGTTTGCTGGCGTAAGGAGTGTGTGGTGCATTTTCACTGATTGACTTGAACAGTGAGAGACTAATGGCTGAAGGGGCAGAGGGTCGCGCACTTGAGCCCAAAATTTCAGCTGTTTGAAGTCCAGTAAGGGTCCGAAGCGGTCCAGCAGGTCTTTTCCGATGAGGAATGGATTCATCGGGGAGACATAGACGGGGTGTATAAGGCTCATAGGTCCAATTGTCAGGTGAATGGGAGCCACGTGCTTGAGCTGGATGTAGTTTTGGCTATACGACTGCACATTTAGCTTACAAGTTTGAAGGTTAAGAGTGCGATTTTGTCTCTATGCTTCAAATCTGAGTTTTTCAAACAGTTGGGCGGATATCAGCGTGAGGTCGGAGCCAGTGTCGACGAGGGCTTCGAGCTTACATTCCCTTTCCATGGTGATGGTTAGGTAGAGTTTTCGAGCCATTCCCTTCTCGATCAGGTTTCCCAGGAGTCTTGGTTTTGGGACCTGTGTGTTGCTTGTTAAGCTGTCGGGATATGTCTTGTGTGTCTTATTGTGAGTGCAGATAGTCAAAACAGCGCTTTCTGGTATCTTGGGGTGACACATGATGCTGCTTTTGTCCGGGGCTGTTGCTGTCAGCTGTAGTGAGTGTGTGCTGCTGACGTGTGGGGGTGCAACAGTTAGTTCAATAGTCTGTGGTTGAGAAACAGTGTTCAGGGTGTTAGGTGCAGTTGCAAGAAGGTCGGGAAGGTTGATTTCAGGTTTCAGGTTTAGTCATGCTTTATCTGGTCCATCCTTCTTGTCTTCCTTGTGAGGTTTCTTTTGGAGAAACTCTTTCAGTGTTTTTAGGAGCTCTGCAACTTCAGAAGCGGCTGCACTTTCTTTGTTAGATATGGGCTCAGGTCTGAGCTTACCATTATCACGTCGAGAGTGGCCCCTTGGCTGGCTTTCTGGGCTGGGTGGTCTTGGAGATTCGTTTCGGCTCAGTCTGGGTTGCCGGCCGGCTTCCCAGGTGCTCACCCCCTTTTGGTTGTGAAAGGGGCGAGGCGGGTCCCAGGATCCTCCAGAGTGATCGCTCTGGTGCCTCGGACGGGCACCACCATGACCACGCTGCCCTCTGCTGGCTTGGAGTGGTTTCGACTCTCTGTTGACGGATCTGTAACTGTGATTCTGTTGGGCGCCCTCTAGGGTTAGCTCTGGGCGGTGCTCAGAGACAGGGCAAATGGTGGGCTGTCTTACAGACTTTTCAGAAATGGTTTTCGGTTTGACGTAAGCTTTGTGAGCTAAGTCTCTTAACTGCTGCGTATCCATACTGCGCGGGCACGCCAGCACTCCCAGGTGGTGACTGATGGTAGGGTGCAGGTTTCGGAAGAACAGAGTTCTGAAGTTGATGTCTTCCTCCATGCCTGGTTCGTTACGTGCCCCAAAGTAAGCACGTCGCAGTCGGTTATAAAAGTTCTGTGGGGTCTCAAGTCGGGCTTGCTTGAGATCCATGGCAGTGATGAAACCCTGGTCTGACTCAGGGTCAGAGTACTCATGAATTAGAGCTCGTCGTAGATGCCAGTAGTCCGCTTTGACGGCCTCTGGTTGTCGATCTAGGAAGCTCTGTACGTCATGATTAGACGTGATCCTGAGTAGGTACAGTCTGTCCCAGTTGTTCGTGTGAGAGACAGTTTGAAGGTAAAAGTCTATGTCTTTTAAGTATGCGTGGACGTCGTGTCCTCCTGCAGGGTCTGGGCTGAAGGTAGGAATATTTCTAGCCAGCTTGTCAAGGTTCTTTGAAGCTCCGTAGCTGTTGACTTTGACTTCCTGGAAGGGCTTCCTTTCCTCTGCTGCAGACGGGGTTTCGTGGAGACTGGCGGGTGACATTTGAAACGGTGGGCTGTCACCCCCCTTCGTAGCTCTTGCTTCTTGGCTGAACGGTGCAGAGTAACTGGTCAGGGGAAACTCTGTGTTGTGTGTTTCCCCCTTCCGGTCACGTTGCACTTTATATGATTGTCTCAGTTCTCTTTGCACCATGTCAAGTTCATCTTTGAGCTCGTGTCTTTGCTGGACGAGCTCATCAATCTAGGCTTGTGCCGACTGCAAATGTTTTGCATAGGCTTTGGTCCTAACATCTCTGTCTTTAAGTTCATTATTGGCTCTCTCCAGGAGGGATTCGCCACGCCGAAGCTGTTCGTCGAGTTCTTTCTTGGCGTCTTTCTCTGACTGTAGAAGCTGATCTAGACGAAGCTGGGTGAGGGCTTGGTCTCCCCGGGCCTCCCCGGCTTGAAGCTTTAGCGTTGCTGCATCCTGTTCCAGATTGGCGTAGCTCCCTTCGCTTAAACGTGCCTGAGCGATGAGGACGTGGGCGAGGCTTCCGAGGATCTTGGCCACTTCTTTGTTAGAGTAGCTCTGCGTTGGATCATGTGTCATCAGCTGGTCTAGCTCGGTGTCCAGTTGTCCCCAGGTCCCCTTGACTGGTGGCCGTTATCGCTCCCAGCCATGTCGCTAGACGATCCCACGGGACGGCAGGACTGGATGAACGGGACATGCTGGCTCACTGTGAACAAGAGAAACACAGCACACACACACACACACAGAGGCCAATGCAAGCTTGTTTTAACGCTAACGAGCTATCGTACGGGCTATGCCGTCGATAGGAATTTTGGGCTTACTGATGTGGACAGTTAGGCAGTTTAGACAATTAGACAATTTGGACAATCAGGTGGGCGGTTGCCCTGGGGGTCACTTGGTGACCCGCTGCTCGGTCGTCACTTAGTTCTCCTTGGGGTCTCTGGGTGAACGGAAAGAAACACAATTACGACAGTCCAACAGTGAGGATAGGAAAGAGCACAGTGGAAACAAACACTAAATGAATTGGTCTGTAATGAAAGGAACGTCAGCGTGCGCTGGAAGTGTTAGAGAAGATTGGGCTAAGCCTGTTAATTTTCGTACGAGTTTTTGATAGGGCTTCACACGGTTGATACCAGGGTAGGAGACCTAGGAAGAAGGTGCGGCTTAGAGGAAAGAAAAAAAATTAATAGGCCAAATGCTCAGGATATTGTAACAATATTGACTATGAGTCTAATATCTCGGGGAATAATTAACTCAAAAGGGATCGAATATTCATGAATTTATGAATATAATTTGCTAGTCGTTCATTACGTTATTTAAATTTTCCGATAAGGAAAATGTTTAATTAAATACAAGTAACCTTTACGGAATTGCTTGAAATTATCTTACTAAGTTTGTCCTGCAAATTAGTTATAGGCTTTCAAATCAATTCTCAATAAGGGATTACTGCTTTACGAGCTCATAAGAAACATTAACTTTACTGATCAGGACAAATTAATATTTCATATGTTCGTACAGATTATGTTACTAAAATAGTAGCACAAGGCAGCTTTAGGTAACGTTAGGATTGTAAGTTTCATTGACTTCGTGTATGTAGAAGAATAACAGCTTCAATTCAAAAATATATTTTGGAAGTTTAATAACACAGACTAAAGATAACACTACAATTCACACAGAAAGTACATACTAAATATGCATAAAGAGAGTAGAAATATAGATTGTAGACAGGACAGAATCAGTTTCTTTAGAGTCGCCCTCTGGCACTCGCAAGCGGCGTTGCAAAACTCACAATTACTTCTTAAAACACGGGTCTCTTTTGTGCTGTACAGGCACGGGAAACAAAAAATGGTGAATACAGGAATTTACCGTCTGTCTATCACACATTTACAAGAATAACTCCAATAGACATTTATCAAACTGGCTGACGGTTTTCAGCAATTTTTGATTCAAATGTTTTAGGTCTCAGATTTTTGGTTAGCTAAGCCAAACATAAACCAGGAGTTATCGTTTATCTTTACGATATAATATTATCATTAGGCCTATTATTGACTCAAGGAGTCTCGCTCGGGTCAATACCTCGCGTTGATTCTACAATACATTTGTTTGGAAATCACGCGGACGAAACAATATTGCGCCTACAGCTGCAGAGGTTTCGTGATCTGTTTCAATCTTGGATTTACGTGCCGTCTATACTATCATTAATATAGGCCGGCTATTTCAACATGTTTCAGCATCTGTTTATGCTTGGGTTCACTTTTCGCGGTACCTCACAATTCAAAAACGCGCGTGCGTGTTATTAATACCCCCAAAAATACACAATGAACAGAATATGGATATAGTTCACACATACACAAACGATTGAAACTTGCCCGCATTCTCCACCAAAATAACTGTAACAATATTGACTATGAGTCTAATATCTCGGGGAATAATTATCTCAAAAGGGATATAATATTCATGAGTTTATGAATATAATTTGCTAGTCGTTCATTACGTTATTTAAATTTTCCGATAAGGAAAATGTTTAATTAAATACAAGTAACCTTTAAGGAATTGCTTGAAATTATCTTACTAAGTTTGTCCTGCAAATTAGTTATAGACTTTCAAATCAATTCTCAATAAGGAATTACTGCTTTACGAGAGCATAAGAAGCATTAACTTTACTGATCAGGACAAATTAATATTTCGTATGTTCGTACAGTTATGTTACTAAAATAGTAGCACAAGGCAGCTTTAGGTAACGTTTAGGATTGTAAGTTTCATTGACTTTGTGTATGTAGAAGAATAACAGCTTCAATTCAAAAATATCTTTTGGAAGTTTAATAACAGACTAAATTCTCACTACAATTCACACAGAAAGTACATACTAAATATGCATAAAGAGAGTAGAAAAATAGATAGGAAATGAAACTAAAATGATACCTAAACTAAAAGAATGAAAGAAAACAAAAATAAAGAGAGAGAGAGAAGATAACAGCGTTCACTTCAGTTCGTTCCCCAGAGCCCTCAAGGAGTATCTTGTCCCAAAACGGAAATAACACGACCTTTCAACAGCAGTTCGGATTGTAGAAAATAGGAATACTTGCTTTGGTTTTGGCTTCTCGCGTGTGTGCGTGTATTCTGAGTTCAAATGTCCCGCGCGTTCCGTGGTCCTTTTTCCCAGGTCGGTTGGGTATGGCTCTCGGTTTTCAGCTGGGTGCGGGTCTCTTGGAAGCGTGCTGAAGCGTGCTGTATCCTCTCTGAAGAATGCCCTCGTGGGCTGAAAAGCGGGTGGCGGATTGCAATGCGATGCAAAGACAAAGGCGTTGGAATGAGGGTCGCAATGGTACTTGTAGATCAGGTGGAGCGACGCCCATTTCCTGGATGGTCCAATCGATCTGAGCGTTTTCGGCACGAAACAAAGTTCTTTGTTCGGCTGAGTTCCTCCTCCTGGCTACTATCCGGGGAAGACAGGTTCATGCATTTTTCTTTATAAAGCTGGTATTTTTGTAATAATGCATGTCCTTTAAATTATTTTACAAGATTCGGTACGATGGAGTTTTCCCGGTTCTAAAGACACCATGAACCACTGGTCTGCGAGGTGGACACACAAATCCAGGTTTTCCACATTTTGAATATTTGGTCATGCCCTTCGGGCTGTCCAACTCCCCCGCAGTCTTCCAAGCGCTAGTCAATGACGTGCTGAGAGATATGGTAGATCAGTTCATTTATGTCTACCTGGATGACATATTGATTTTTTCTTCTTCTCTCCAGGAGCATGTTCAGCACGTCAGACAAGTGCTCCAGAGGTTGCTAGCGAATGGGCTTTTTGTCAAGGCGGAGAAATGCGTCTTTCATGCACAGTCTGTCCCGTTCTTAGGTTATATCATCTCGTCCGAGGGAATGCGCATGGATCCCGATAAGGTTAAGACTGTGGTAGATTGGCCAAGTCCAGATTCCCGTAAGGCCCTACAGAGGTTTCTGGGGTTTGCCAATTTTTACCGGCGTTTTATTCGCAACTTCAGCCAACTAGCCGCGTCTCTGACAGCGTTGACCTCTCCCAAGACGACGTTCAGGTGGTCTGGTGTAGCCGAGGCTACATTTTCCAAACTGAAGAGCCGCTTCGTTTCGGCTCCCATTCTCGTCGCCCCTGACCCATCACGTCAGTTTGTGGTAGAGGTGGACGCTTCAGAGGTGGGGGTAGGCGGGGTCCTTTCCCAGCGCTCTTCCTCGGACGACAAGATGCATCCTTGCGCGTTTTTCTCCCATCGATTGTCGCCAGCCAGCGACGCAATTACGACATTGGTAACAGAGAGTTGTTGGCAGTTAAGCTTGCATTGGAAGAATGGCGTCATTGGTTAGAGGGGTTCCCTTTATCGTTTGGACCGACCACAAGAATCTGGAGTACATCAGATCGGCTAAAAGACTCAACTCTAGGCAGGCTCGGTGGGCCCTTTTTTTCGGACGTTTTGATTTTTCACTTTCGTATCGTCTGGGTTCCAAAAACATCAAACCTGATGCTTTGTCTCGCGTTTTTGACTGCTCCGAACGGGAGGGGTAATGCCTCCGCCCGGTGGACCACCGAGCCGATTGTTTGTGCCTGAGGGGATAAGGTCCGACGTTATACGATGGGGTCATAGTTCCAATGTGGCTTGTCACCCGGGTGTCAATAGAACCAAATTGTTGGTCAAGCAACGATTCTGGTGGCCTGATATGGCTCGTGACATTCGGGAATTTGTTTTGGCGTGTTCAGTTTGTGCCATGGGTAAGACATCTAATCGACCCCGGATGGGTTACTCCAACCGCTGTCTGTTCCTTCGAGACACTGGTCCCACATAGCGCTAGATTTTATCACCGCCCTCCCGCCTCCCAGGGCAAGGCAGTTGTTTTGACCGTCGTGGACCGGTTCTCGAAAATGGTTCATTTTGTCCCCTTGCCCAAATTACCTTCAGCCAAGGAGACAGCGGTGGCTGTCGTTGATCATGTCTTCCGGTTACATGGCCTTCCGATGGACGTGGTTTCCGACAGGGGGCCCCAATTTGTATCCAAATTTTGGCGTGAATTCTGTAGATTATTAGGGGCAACGGTTAGTTTGTCTTCGGGCTTTCATCCCCAGAGCAATGGTCAAACCGAACGAGCCAACCAAGATCTTGAGAGGGTGTTGCGATGTTTGGTCTCTAAGAATCCTTCCTCCTGGAGTCAGCAACTGTCTTGGGTTGAGTACGCACATAACTCGTTACCAGTGTCGGCTACGGGCCTATCTCCGTTTAAGTGTAGCTTAGGTTACCAGCCACCTATTTTTCCCAGTATGGAATCCGAAGTCGCGGTTCCCTCCGCTCACGCCTTCGTCCAGAGGTGTCGTCACACATGGAGCAGAGCCCGCGAGACCAAGCCGATCGCCACCGGTCTAAGCCTCCCGTTTAAGTCGTGGGTCAAAAAGTGTGGCTTTCATCCAAGAATATTCCTCTCCGTTCCGTTAGTAATAAACTAGCTCCCAAATTCATTGGCCCGTTCACCGTCACCAAGATCCTTAGCCCGGTGGCGGTCCGCCTCAAACTACCTCCCGCGTACGGGAGGATTCACCCCGTGTTCCATGTTTCTAAAATAAAACCCGTTTTTTCATTCCCACATTAATCCGCCGACCCGGTTCCCCCGCCGTGTCTGTAGATGGGGAACCAACCTATTCAGTCAATCGTATTCTGGACGCTAGACGGAGGGGACGCGGATTCCAATACTTGGTGGACTGGGAGGGTTACGGTCCAGAGGAGAGAAGTTGGGTCCCTGCTAGGGATATACTGGATCACTCCCTCATTGATGATTACAATCGACAGGTAGGTTCTCCTGGGAGCTCCAGGAGGTGCTCCTAGGGGGAGGGGTACTGTCACGGTTCATAGATTCATCGTCTGTTTTCTCTTACGTGTGTATGGTTGTGTTGGAGGCGGGGCTACTGATTACTGGGATTGGATCACCGTCACCTGCTGCACTCATCACTCACTGCATTTATACACTGAGCTCACTATCCTTTGTTGTCAGTCGTTGCAGTGGTCCAGCGGGTTCCTGTCTGTCGGTGTGTCTTCCCCTGAGTGTGTGCTTCGTTCCGGATTCCTTCGGTTCCGTGTGCCCGTTGCTTCCCTGCGCTGCTTTGCCTGTCACCATTCCTCTGGATCTCCCTGAGGGCCCCTTGGACTGGACCTGTTTCCCCACACTGCCATGACTTTTTGTGCTATATGCATCTGTATCATTGAGAGTTTACTCGCTATTGGATCCTCTGTTTTCTGTCCGCGAACGTAACAGCAACAATCACAAAAAAGGCCCGCGAAATCCAGGAGGGACTGTGTTTTGTTCAGCAAAACTATAATTAATGGTAACCAGTTTTGTGCGTATATTTCCGAGGCACTAAAGTTATATGTTTAGTTTATGACACAACAACCACAACAACGAACCGATCGCATTGCACAAGCAGGTGCAGCATCTCATGTAGGCTATGCGTGCGTCTGCTCTATACATGCTATACAAGTTGAGAAAGAGAAAAATACTACACCCAATAGTCATCAGAAATGCATAACCATATACATATCATTGCGAAGAATCCTGATGTAGTTATGACGCCAGAATGGTGATGAAGATCGCAGCCGTATTTTTGATAACATGCCCAGATAATCCTCCATGAAAGTGATTGTCTGAATCTGAATGCAAGATTTGCTCTCCTTGTGAAGGAACTCGCGTCCCAAGGAACAATTAATAGGCTGACCTGGACTTAAAAACGCCACTGTATTACACAGTGTTACTTTATAAAGGGCCATAGATCGACTGCTACGGACCGTCAGGATCATCAACTAAATGTCGGCGTCGGCATTTGCAAACTCAAACATGTGTAAGTACGACTTTTATACAGAAAGTATGAAGACGTGATTGGATAGAGATGAAGGTAATAAGTGACAAAGTAATTAAGTCTTCCCGGCAGAACTTAAGCTAACGCTTCCATTCCAGCTCATAACAGTCCCTAAGAGTCAACATATAGGGGGGCGGACGAGGCAGCCATACCGGTTGCGCTTAACAGGAGGGGGGCAAAGGGCAAGGGGCGGGGCAGGGACAGTGCCAGGGGTAAGGGCAGGGGCCGAGGCTACCGCAGGAGGGTACCCGCCATATCCACAACAAAGTTCTAAGACCAGCTCGGCTGATGAGGCTTAAAGATCTTCCTTGGGGGCGGAGCGAAGGCCCAACATAACCAATGGGAAACGGTCAGCCCAGTTGTTGTCTGTAAGGCTGGCCCAGTGCGCAGCTTTCATGTCCCGATGAAACCGCTCGCAAAGTCCGTTGCTCTGTTGGTTGTAGGCTGTGGTACAGTGGACCTTCACCCCCAGGATCTCAGGCAACTGCCATCCAAAGCTCTGAAGTGAACTGTGGACCTCGGTCCTAGGAGAGGTCGGACGGTGTGCCGAAATGGGCCACCCAAGCCATAATGAACGCCCAGGCTACTTCAGCTGATGTAATGGAGGACAGGGGAATCACTTCTGGCCACCTAGTGGTCCTGTCCAGCACAGTGAGAAGGTAAGTATAACCACGGGAGGGGGGAAGTAGGTCCACCAGGTCCACATTCACATGATCAAAACGTCTCTCTAGCACTTTGAAGGGTGCCAAAGGGGCCTTGGTATGACGAGTCACCTTTGCGCGCTGGCACGCCACACAGGCAGCAGGCCAGGCCCTAATGTCCCTCCGCAAGCCTGGCCAGACAAATTTGGCCCCCACCAGCTTTCCCAAGGTGGGAAAGGCTGTGGATGGCGTCAAAAACCTTTTGCCTCCAGCCAGCAGGTACCATGGGGCGCGGTTGGTCAGTGGAGACGTCGCAGAGGAGTGCCAAACGCCACATCTCGGCTGATGAGGCTTGAAGATCTTCCTTGGGGGCGGAGTGAATGAGCAGCGCCGTGGGGGCCTGTACCTCAGAGTCTGCGGTCTGATCATCAGCCATGGCTGCGTAGTTGAGGCCCAAGTGGATGGACCCAGTGACCGCCTGGGAGAGGCAGTCGTCGACAAAATTGTCTTTGCCGACCACGTTCTGAATGTCAGTGGTGTATCGGAGATGGCAGAGAGCTGGCGCTGCTGTCGACCAGACCATGGCTCTGAAGACTTGGCCATGGCGAATGTCAGCGGCTTGTGGTCAACGGAAGCCGTGATCTGCTGGCCCTCCAACAGAAAACGGAAATAAACAATCCAACACGTCTGCTGGTTTTCCACCCCGCAAGGCATCCTTCAAGGGTCGCATGAGTTGGGCTGCATTGGGAAGTTGTAGAAGGTCACTATGCCCAGAAACTCCTGCAGGGACTTCACAGTGCGTGGGAAAACAAACGTGGTGGCCGAGGAAAGTGATGGACGACCGGCCAAACTCACATTTGGCCGGGTTGATGATGAGACCATGCTCACTGAGATGGCCAAACAACTGCCGGAGATGCATCAGGTGGTCGTCTGTGGACGCCCTGGCCACGAGAATGTCGTCCAGATATAAAAACAGGAAAGGCATGTCCCTGAGTCCACTGAAATGTCTGATATTATTTGAAATATCGGAGTCATTACACCGGAGACAGGTTTTATTGAGGATGCCGTATTGATTAAACAATTACTAAAGTGTGGAAACAAGCTGGAAACGGGTTGTTTTGAGGACGACATATCGATTTAAAGAATTATTAACTAGGACTATTCAAACAATCGGAGTCAGCACGCCGGAGACAGGTTTATTGAGGATTCCATGTAGATGAGGCAGTTTAAGGGGGAGTCTAAATGACACGGTCTCTGCAAACACTTCAAGGTTATGTGTTGGTCACATCTGGGTGCAGGTCCACCATCTGATCTGGATACAGCCTGCAGGGCCGTCGCTAGTGGGGTGAAAGCTGGTGACGATTATAGGGGCCCCCACTGCCCAAGGGGCCCCACAAAATCCAGAAGTTATACTATATAGGCCACTGTTCTGTGAATAATTCTAATATTTTTACTAGATGTATGCCTGAGATTTTAATGAAAACCACAAAACCATGCAAATAGGTTAAAGAAGATTTTCAAATATCTGCTCCTCTCCTCTCCTCTCCATACAAATGGTTCAGTCCGGTTTAGTATTTATTAATTAAATCAGTCAGTGATGAACATTAGATCATTTGACCCAATCAAATTGTAAGTCCCACCCCAGCTCGTGAATAGAACCAATCGGAGTTAAGGCGGCAGCTGAAGTTAACGATGAACTTGTTGAAAGAACAGGAGACTGACTGACAGGCTGAAAATGTCAGGGAAAAGAAAATATAAATCAGGGTACCAGAAACGCCTTGAAAAGAACGAGAGGGAGGCCAGGAGAGTTACTGTATCCCAGCCGATCAAGACGTTCTTTAAAACAGGTTAGTAACTTAGTGAATTGTTATTTCGCTGTCAGATTTACTTTCGTAGGAAAACTACCGCCTGCCGCCTACTGTCATTACCGGCACCGCGGCACGCACCGCCGTCAAAATGATTAAATGATTACGTGGTCAAAATCCCCGTCTTTTTACGCTATTGTAAATAGAGTTTGTTTGTATAACACACAGAAAAAAATGTCACAACGCATGTCACAAGCATTATGCACCTTCTGGCTGTTGATTTATTTTATTAGGCTACAGTCATGAAAACACGAATACAACACACTGCTCTTGGATGGATACATTCTTTAGCTTTATTTAATAATATATTACACAGTTACATAGTGTCTTTATTTAAATAAGACAAGTAATTCTTATAAAAAAGACAAAAGTCTTTACATTTGACTGCATTCTTGACAATTTATTTGTTTACTTTTTGAATTTATTATTATTTAAAAATGTCTTGGTTTTTGTTAAGTTTTTATTAGTTGTAAAAATTTATATAAACATTTACCTTTTAAAATAAAGAGTTTACAACACCACCACCATTTTATAATGTGTATTTTGCTTTTGCTGCTGTTAAGTAAAAATCTTTATTTACATTTATCTGTTTTGTTATTTTGTAATAAACCCCTATTAGGTTACATGTGGGCCTCCATTCTCATATATTGTACAGTATATGATTTGGGTGGGGGGCCCACATCAATATTTTTTCAGGGGGCCCCAAATCCTCTAGCTACGGCCCTGTGTGTATGCCATAGAAAAGAGATGTGTTTTTAGTCTAGATTTAAACTGACAGAGTGTGTCTGCTTCCCGAACAATGCTAGGAAGACTGTTCCAGAGTTTAGGTGCTAAATAGGAAAAGGATCGACCACCTGCAGTTGATTTTGATATTCTAGGTATTATCAGCAGGTCAGAGTTTAGAGACCGCAGAAGACGTGATGGAGTATAATGTGTTAAGAGCTCACTCAAGTACTGGGGAGCTAAACCATTTTGTGCTTTGTAAGTAATAAGCAAGATTTTAAAATGTATGCGATGTTTAATAGGGAGCCAGTGCAGTGTTGACAGAACCGGGCTAATGTGTTCATACTTCCTGGTTCTAGTAAGAACTCGAGCTGCTGCATTTTGGACCAGCTGGAGTTTGTTTATTAAGCGAGCAGGGCAACCACCCAGTAGAGCATTACAATAATCTAGCCTTGTGCTCATGAACGCATGTATTAAATGTTCAGCATTTTGCATTGAGAGCATGTAATTTAGATATATTTTTAAGATGGTAGCAGTTTTACAGATGCTAAAAACATGGCTTTCAAATGAAAGATTGGTATCAAAGAGCACACCCAGGTTCCTAACTGATGACAAGACCTTGACAGAGCAGCCATCGAGGGTTAGACAGTATTCTAGGTTACTACTTTTGGAGTTTTTTTATCCAATGATAAAAAATTCTATTTTTTCTGAATTAAGTTGCAGGAAATTACTGATCATCCAATTTTTTATATCATCTATACATTCCGTTAATCTTGTGAATTGGTTAGTTTCTTCAGGTTGTGAAGAAATATAAGGCTGAGTATCATCAGCATAACAATGAAAATTAACGCCATGCTTCCTAATGATATCTCCCAGTGGTAGCATGTACAGGGTGAAGAGCAACGGTCCTAGCACTGAGCCCTGCGGTACTCCATACTGAACTTGTGATCGGTGTGACAAACCATGCCAATGCAGGTCCTCTAATGCCTACATAATTTTCGAGTCTATTCAAAAGAACGTTGTGGTCGATAGAGTCGACTGCAGTGCTAAGATCGAGTAACACTAACAAAGAGATACAACCACGATCGGATGATAAGAGTAAATCAATTGAAACTCTGATGAGAGCAGTCTCAGTACTATCTGACTGAAAATCCTTGCAGATACCATTTCTTTCTAAAAAAGGAGCATAATTGTGAAGACACTGCCTTTTCAAGTATTTTTGAAAGAAAGGGTAGATTTAAGATTGGTCTGTAATTGACTAATTCTGTAGGAACAAGTTGCGTTTTTTTAATAAGTGGTTTAATAAAAGTCAACTTAAAAGTTTTCGGTACATATCCTAATGACAAAGATGCATTAATGATATTAAGTAAAGAATCCATGAACTCTGGTAACATCTCTTTTAATAGCCTAGTGGGTATAGGGTCGAGCATACATGTTGTTGATTTAGATGAATTAAAGAGTTTAGCCAATTCTTCCTCTCTTATAGCAGTGAATGAGTGTAATTTTTCCTGTGACACTACGATGCTCTGTCTGATGTGATACTGTAGTAGACGGCTGCATGGTTATAATTTTCATCCTAATATTGTCAATCTTACACGTAAAGAAGTTCATAAAGTCATTACTGCTATGCTGTTTACAAACATCAGAAGTTGAAGCTTTATTCTTGGTTAATTTAGCCACTGTATCGAATAAATACCTAGGTTTGTGTTTGTTTTATTTTAAGAGAGTCGAGAAATATCTAGCAGTTTTTACGGCTTTTCTGTATGCGATCATACGTTCTTTTCACGAATTACGAAAGACTTCTAGTTTTTTTTCTTCCAACTGCGCTCCATTTTTCTGGCTTTTGTTTTAAGGTCCCGGGTGTGCTCGTTGTACCACGGCGTTGGACTATTTTCTTTAATCTTCTTTAAGCGCAGGGGAGCGACTGTGTCTAAAGTACTGGAAAAGAGAGAGTCAGTAGTTTCTGTTGCAACATCGAGTTCCTCTAAGCTATCTGGAATGCTGAGGTGATGATACTGATGAGGAAGATTATTTAAAAAGCAATATTTAGTCGCAGCGGTGATAGTCCTGTCATTTTTTTAAACGGGTGGACGGCTTTGTAGCCTTAGCTAAATTAAGTATACATGATACCAGGTAATGATCTGAGATGTCGTCACTCTGCTGCAGAATTTCAACGGTTTCAACATTTATTCCATGTGACAATATTAGGTCTAAAGTATGATTATGGCGATGAGTAGGTCCTGACACGTGTTGTCTAACTCCAAAAGAGTTTAGAATGTCTTTAAATGCCAATATCAATGTGTTTTTCGTTGTCTACATGGATATTAAAATCACCAACAATTAGTAATTTATCTACGGCCAGAACTAACTCTGATAGAAAATCAGCAAATTCTTTGATAAAGTCTGTATTGTGCCCTGGTGGCCTATATAATGTAGCTAACACAAATGTTACACAGGATTTATCATTTGCACTACATAACGTTACATAAAGCACCAAAACTTCAAAGGAATTATATTTGAAACTAGACTTCTGAGTAATACTGAAGATATTATCATAAATTACAGCAACCCCTCCCCCTTTACCTTTCAGACGTGGCTCGTGTTTATAACAATAATCTTGTGGGGTGGACTCATTTAAAGTAAATTAGTCGTCAGGTTTTAGCCAGGTTTCTGTCAAACACAGCACATCTAGATTAGTATCGGTAATGATATCATTAACAACAAGCGCTTTTAGGGAAAGGGATCGAATATTCAGCAACCCGAGCTTTATCATTTGATTATCCGTATTATATAGGTTGTTTATTTGTTGGACATCAATTAAATGGTTTTTATGTTTTTTTGTAATTACTAATTCGCGGAACAGACACAGTCCTATGTGATAATATCTAGGTAAAAGAGTGTCTATGTGTTGGGATGTACCTGACTTCTGTAACGGGAGGCAGCTAGCAGGCGGTCGGGTAAGCCAGTCTGTCTGTTTACTGACCTGGGCCCTAGTTAGTCAAGGTTTAGCTCTAAGACTATATGCCAAATTACTAGAGAGAAGAGCGGCACCACTCCAAGAAGGATGAATTATGTCGTGTTTTAACAGGTCAGGTCTGCCCCAAAAGCTTTTCCCATTTTCTATGAACCCTATGTTATTTTGCGGACACGACTTAGACAACCAGCCATTGAGTGATGATAAGCTGCTAACTATCTCATCACTCCTTTTAACGGGGAGCGGACCAGAACAAAAAACAGAACATGCCATCGTACTAGCGGGTTCACACACCTCTTTAATGTTAATTTTGGTGATCTCCGACTTGCGAAGTCAAACATCATTAGTGCCGACGTGAATAATAATCTTAGAGAATTTATGATTAGCATTAGCTAGCACTTTTAAATTTGCTTTGATGTCAAGCGCTCTGGCTCCCGGTAAACATGTGACTATGGTGGCTGGTGTCTCTATTTTCACATTCCGTGTAATAAGAACACGTTCCATGTAATAGAATCGGCAATAACTAGGGCACTTTCAACAGGATTCTCAGTGGGTGCTTCACTGACACTAATCGGAACGGTAGAGTCGTTTTTTGATCTGCGACTATGCCGCCTCACCGTTACCCAGTTTCCCTGCTGCGGGGGCCCTGCAGCCAGAACCGGAGAATGTACAGAGTTCACTAAGCTACTCGCATCCAAATCAGTGTCTAAAGCTGTTACATCCTCAGTACTCTCAGATAAAGTCTGGATGCGTGTCTCTAATTCTGAAATCTTCTCCGTCAGCCTAATTATCTCTTTACATTTATCACATGTGAAGCCCTGTTCGCCAACTGAGAAACCCATACTAAACATGCAGCAAGCAGTGTTAGAGCGTTGCACAATGCAGAGGTGCTCCATGCTGGCGAACACCTCCCTGGCAATCGTGAGATTGGCTGAGTTGAGGCGCCGGGGCAGTGCATAGACTGGGGGGCCCACCGTGGGGATGTAGTGCCCCACGCCATGCTTAGCCACCGCCAATGAGAACGTGGGCATGGTCATGACAGGGAACTCAGCCAGTTAACGTTGATACAGGTCTCCAGTGGCAAGCGTGTTTGAATAGACAAAGCGCCCCTGCCCCTCCCAGTGTGCAGAGGTACAAAGCAAAAGAAAGGGTGTCGATGGTGAGCAAGTGGCAACTATGGTGGGAAGTGGTGTAAAAAAAACTGTGAACCACACTCACCACAGGATGAGGAGGATGAAAGGGACATGCAGAGATAACATGAGCTATTCGAATGTATGGTAACACTTTATTTTGATGGTTCCTTTTAAACATTCTGTAACTAACTCTCATTAGAGTATTAGTAGACTGTCTGCTTTTCTGAATTTCTCGAGACTGATTGCATAATCGTGTGCAGCAAGATACAGCCGCAAGTTAGGCTCTAATCCCTGTCAATAGGTGGTCAGGAGCGAGCGTTCATTCCATCCACTGGCAGCTGCAAGCATGCAGAATTTCAAAGAATAATCATCAATGGAACGTTTTCTATGTTTTAAAAGATAAAGTTGCTCACCCACAGAAGAGTCACAGAAAACTTTAGGGATTTGAGCAATGAAGGCATCAAACAACTGTGTGGCTGAACCTTTCAGGTTTCATATTGTTCCTACCCAGTGGAGAGCTGACCCCGTCAGCTGGGAGATGACAAAAGACAACTTGGATTGTTACGTAGGGAAGCAGTGTGGCTGCATCTCCAGGGTCTGCATCTCCAGGGTTTGTGGTGTGGTCTTCTGTAATGGTAAATATACTCAGAGAAGAGAAACACAGATGACGTTTAACCATTTATTGATAGCAGCAGCTGCGCACAAACAAAAAGGTAAATTAATGTTACATTGAGCAGGTTGAATGGTTATATCAAATTAATTAATCAGTCTCTTATCTTTGCAGGTTGGTTTGGTCTGGATCCAGGATGATGGAATCGCACACAGCTCAGTTTCTATTGGTAGGTAGGTTCTGTGAGTGAATGATGCCCTGGGGAAGTGACTATAGAGATGGAAAATTTCTTGGAGAATCTTGAAAGTAGCAGAGGAGAATAACGAAGAACACTTGAATCAGGAAACACTGGAGGTAAGTAATACACATAAGCTGCATCACAATTTGGAGGCTGCACCATTCGAAGGCTGCATTCGAAGGCCAATTACATCACTGCAAAAAAGGCTGTCCCAATTCAAAAGCTGCACCCTTTGAAGGCCTTCATATGCAGCCTTCAAATTTGTTGGATACAACAGATGGACCCTTCACAGCCTACCCTACCCCAGAAGGATTTTTATTTTTTCAAAGAAAATGGCAGGTGATTCTGTGGTTGCCGAGGAATTCACATATAAAAATGTAAGTATTATGTTTTAATTTACTCAAATAGCTAGCAAAACAAGTATTACAATCCAGGGGTCTTTCTTTATTATTTTTGTAATGAAAGTTATAATTTGTTCATTAAACTATGTCTATGCATTTATTTTTGTCATGTAAATCAAAAATGTTTAATTAAAATAAACTGTTCTATGGGCCTACATTAAAGTACTTTTTACAACTATATACAACATAATTAACGTTTAACATCAGAAAAACAACAAAACATTTAAATTAACCATAAAACAGAATAAAACAAATTTATGTACGCTTTCAGCTAAGCAGGGAGATCCTGGTGGTGCTGCTGGACCTGGATGGGCCAATATAGACCCTGGTAAGGCCTCTGCCAGTGGGACATCATCTGCATCATCAACTGCGTTGTCTACCAACAGGTTTAATAGTCCAGGCAAAGTAGCCTTTTACGACAGACTAATTGTAAAATAATTTTTTGCAGCTTAGATCATTGCTATGAGGCGTCCAGAACAACATACTAAAAGTCCTAAGAAATCCTAGTTGAGGAAATATGTTAAATTCTCATCAATCCGAGATGTGTTCCCATAAGGCCAGACAACAATACACCCCAATTTTTTTCCTTTACTCCTATCAAAATGAAACTTTGCTCAATGAAAGTACCCATGAAAAGTATTTTTTGTTTTGTTTTACAAGTTTCTTTGAAAATGAATTTTACTATGCAAATACTATGCTATACACTAATCGAATATGCACAAAATACACCCAAATAAGCTTATTTTTTATCCTTTACTCCTACCACAATAAAAGTTAACATAGTAAAAGTATACATGAATTAGTCACAAGTTTCTTTTTAAATGAATTTTAATATGCACATGAGCTCCACACGTATTGAATATGTCCTAATTTGCATATTCGGCAGAACTGCATAGTAGGGCCAATCTTCATCCAATCATCCTACTGCCAATGGGTGATGGCAATGCTGCTTTTAGATAGGCCTCTAACCTGAAAACTGCCTGGCTTGGTAGTACCTAACAGGGGTATAACCCCCACTGGTATAGTCTTTAGGGTCACAGAGGCACGCAAGCCTCCCCACCACAACAAGGTAGCAACAACAACTTCCATGTTGAGCACTGGCACGGTTCACACCATTGCTGCCTTTTGCTCATTGAACAACCAATGTGTTTTCATCCCTGAATGACTCCTTACATATTTTACACTTCTCCGTTTCTCCCTGAAAAAGAAAACGGTGTTGTCTAGCAATGAAATTAGGCCCAATAGAATTTGTTAGTGCTAGCAAGCTAACGTCAGTTCACTTCAGTAGACTAGGCCAGGGATTTTCAAACGTTATGATGCCAAGGACCCTCAAATATGGTCAACCTTTTACGAGGGATCCCCTTCCTTAACTCCATCACGTACAGCTCACATACTGCATTAAGAATACTGCCTTCCATCCCAAGTGAGCAAGATAAAAGGGTCTATAGTGAGAAAAACTCACTAGAAAGATACAAAGCAAACATATATACAATTCTGGAAAGTATGTATACAGCAAAAGTGGAGAGAAACATTTAGAAATGAAACAAAATGTTCGGTAGACTTAAACCGATTTTGTTCTTTTTATTCTTTGAAACTTTCTGGGGACCCCTGGGGGTCCCCGGACCCCAGTTTGAAAAACCCTGGACTAGGCGATGCTACTTGAAGAAAAAAAGTAGTTTTGGCCTTAACTAAAATGTGTCTACAGTAAAATGTCTAGTTAGAAAGGAGATGGTAACTTAAAATGTTCAGATTGTGTTTCTAGCATAACACTGCAAAGCTACTTTACACACGGTGGAAGTCTGATATGTGGCCTGCCTGGTGTGAAATACTTGCTAACTACAAAAAGAGAAGCAGTTTTGGTATCTGGCGAAATTATTTTAAAGAGTTGGAATGTCTGGAAAGTGTGTATAATCTGGTTTTTCATCCGTCTTCTGTGTGAGAGTGAATCATTTAGCTGGTAAGAACAACTTCTGCCTGTAATCTCAGAATTTTACCAACAATACCAATCATTTGTAAATCTACCAGCCCAAAATTTTATCTCACCAAGGTACTAATGACTAAGATGGCTATTCTGATGTTATCTGTGGGGGAATGTCATTAGGTAAGGCTTGTTTGCAAACAAAAGAGAATTTAGAAAGCAACAGGAGGCAAGATTGTGCAATCAATTCCTAAGGTCAATATAAGTCTTTTGTGGGAAGTGACTTACTGAATGGACATGAATGTGTTAGATATTTGGCCCCCGTTTGCTCTACTTGTGAATTTATGGCTTCTTGGCCAATTAGGCAAAGTGTTGAGCTCATTTGCATATTTAAAATAGATTTTTCCAAGAAACTTGTAAAACAAAAATTTTACTTTTCATGTATACTTTCACTGTGTGAGGTTTGATTGTAATAGGAGTAAAGGAAAAAATAAACCCATTAGGTTGTATTTTGGGCATATTCGATTAGAATATTGCTCATTTGCATATTCAAATTAATTTTCAAAGAAACTTCTAAAACAAAATGTTTTACTTTTCATGTAGACTTTCATTGTGTAAGTTTCATTGTGGTAGAAGCAAAGCAAAAAATTAAGCTTACGCGGGTATATTTTGGGTAGCCTTTATTCGATTAGTGTATAGCTTATTTGCATATTAAAATTCATTTTCAAAGAAACTTGTAATACAAAAAAAAATGTATACTTTTCATGGATACTTTCATTGTATAAAGCCTTATTTTGATAGCAGTAACAGAAAAAAATAGTGCATTGTTGTCTGGCCTTATTGGCACACATCTTGGATTGATGAGAATTTAACATATTTCCTCAACTAGGATTTCTCAGGACTTTTAGTATGTTGTTCTGGACACCTCATAGAAATCATCTAAGCTGAAAAAATTTATTTTACAATTAGTTCTATTTTTGGCTCTAAAATTAGTTACTTTGCCTGGACTATAAAGGGCTGATGAAGGGATGGCTGCCTTGTCGCTGCGATGTTTTCAGAAAGAGGGACGAATAAAATAAATGAACTCACATCCTCAAATCAAACCAAAAAAATATAATAGCCTACATCATAATAAGACCACGCTTTTAGTGTTTCTATTATATGGTGTTCATATTTAATCAATATGTAAAATGTCAGTTTTTCATAAAAAGTACAATATTTGCCTCCACTTAGTTCACTAATAGTTGCTAATGATATAAAAGTGACATAACACTATTTAGTTTAATCATATATATTTTACCTCGTTATGGTACAATCTCCTGTCATCGGCGTTGAAGCATGTCAAAATACAATAAAATCTCATAATAAGCAAATAAAAAGAAAACCCAACTTTTCTGTCACACAGCTGCTAGGCCATTTAACGATGCTCCGTTTAGTGTTGCCATGTCTGGAATTGAGCTACTTTTACACTGTTGCTGTGGTTTGTTTGTATAGGGTTGAAGTTGTCTTTAATTTAATGACATTTCCCCCTCCCCCTGCATTTGGGTTTTGGCCGTGATTCCGCTAACTTTGATTAGCTATTGGGCGGGTTTTGCTGTGCAGACCTGGCAACCCTGGCAACCGAAACCGTGGCCTTCGAGGATGTAGCCTCTGAATTGGGACACAGCTATAGGGTCGGTAAAGAGTACGTAGTCCGTAATGAGACCAGGGCCCGTATTCATAAAAAATCTTATTGTAGAAAATCCTGCTACCATCATGTGATTTGATTGGCTGACCAAACCTTAATGAGAATACCTGTGGTTTCTTACTAATTAAGCTCTAGTATCAGTGTGTGTGGATGCAAGAAGCCAGCTTTCCTTGATTCAGAATTTTTGAATTGTTGACAATGTAAGTTACTTTTTTTTTATTTTATTTTTATTCAAAGTATGATGTGTTTGATATTTTCTATACATTGAATTCTAGTTATATTTAGTTTTCTTTGATCCTATATATTTGTTACTGCTGATTTCAGATGTATGATTTAAGACATGCTAATGTGTTTGTATTATTTTAATTGTTTCTATTTTTGTTTATGGTTTTATTAGAAACCAACAATTACCTGCATGTCATCAATGAGAAATGTCTACTTTTACATGTCAAATAAACTGAGAAAAGAGACAGATGACTAAATGAGTTTTAATGGACCCACCATTCTGGTAGCAACTGCCCAATCAGTCTAAAATTCCTTCTAATTAGAAGGTCCAAAATTGTTAGGAGTACGGATAAGGACTGGGAGGCTTAAAAGTTTTTTGGTAACACTTTATAATAACTTCATTCTATGAATCATTAGTTAAGCATTAGTAAATTGTTACTTCATCATCTATAAAGCATTAATAGATTATTATTGATTTATAATCTTTATCTATTAATAATAGTTTATTGATCATTTACTTACAATTTCTAAATGATCTTATGAACCACTGATAGCTCAATTTAGAAATGATAAATTGATCATTAAAAAAGTATGAAAATACAATTATCAAACACGTTATAGATATGCTTACATAATAAGAATAAAGCATTTATAGCTGTATAAACTGCTTAATAATGTCTATTAATGCTTTATCGTGAATCAACTATCTACTAATGCTTAACTAATGATTCATAGCATGTAGTTATTATAAAGCGTTACCAGTTTTGGTAGCAGTGGAGAAAATGGACCAAACATGAAGAGGAGAAAAAATGTGTTGCACAGAATGCATGAAAATGAGTTAAGACACTACACATTAGATTTTATTTGTGACTGTTCTTTTTAAGGACACACTAACATCTCGGACACAGAAATGGAAGTTATCACTACATTGACATATTTGGCAACACGTCCAGGCCCCGGCTCCAGCCCACGTCCAGGCTCCGTCTCCTGCTCCAGCCCACGTCCAGGCCCCGGCTCCAGCTCCCGCCCAGGTCCAGGCTCCGGCTCCAGCCCACGTCCAGGCCCCTGACTCCACGGACCACTCCTGAGGGCCAAGGACCCCGACGACGTGGTGGTCAACCCCTGCCTTGAGGTGCTGGCTGGGTGCACTGTAAAAAAAAAACACAGAAAAAAACGAGCAAATGCATGGCAGCACAGGGTGCCAAACGTTTGACATTAATGAAAATAACGGTAAAACCCCATGAACTGAAGTAACATGTTTACACAGCAACATGAAAAATTAACATTGACCATACAGTACTAAAAAATGTTTAAAACGTATTCTGAAATAACATATTTTGTCTGTATAATTGCAAATACATGCATAGACCATTAAATGTAATGGCATTATTTGACTGTAAGTTCACGTAACATGTTTAAACCCTTATTTAATAAAAAATTTTTTAACTGTAAATGTAAAAACATGGTGTAGCAGAGGTGTTTAACTAAACATGATTTGAATGTAGATATAAATGACATGTTGATACCATTACTTCATAAAGCATGTTTTGACTGTAACCTAAAATCATGTTTTAATCATTATTTAACAGAGTTTGACTGTAAATTTAAATAACGTGTTATTTAATGTGTGACCATTATTTGAAAAAATTAACTGTGATGGACCATAATTTTGAAAGGCATGTACAGCATTTTTATTTTGATTATGGCTTACAGATAATTTTATATGTAGTTCATGAAATGTATGTTATATGCTCACACAAAAAGTCATTAGAGAAAATCATTTGTATGTGTCCCTCTTTATTTTCTTCTGTTACAGTAGTTTCCATTGTAAATAACAATAATATTAAAAACTTTAAACAGTGCTACTGTACCATCATCTTAACATTTCGTATATGCTTAAAATACAATATTGACAATTTTAAATGAATTTCATCATTGCATCTTCCACAAATTACACTTCGAACAGAACAATGGTCTCCAATTCAATCTCCATGTTGATGCCTTTAAATAAATAAGAGAGAAAATGGTTATATATATCATGCATCACATATCTATATTCATTATCATGTCTGATCATGTTACTCTTTTTAGATGTTCTTGCATTCCTTACATTAAAAAAAAATATTAATTTGTTCATTAAATATGTAATGGCACTTACACATTTTATGATGGTCCACAACACCTTACTTCTTCAGACAGTTTAGTGATGTGACCTCACCCACTGACAAGGCCATGGGTGCACTGCAACAGCAGAAACAACGTAAATACAGTAACACTTGTTGATTACAATTTTATATTTAATATTACATGCCAGCATATTTACCCAGTATGATTACCTCTCAATGTTGCAGGAAATTACCCCTTTTGCTTTCTATGGTAGACATTTTTTGGTGTGCATTTCTGCACTGTTTTGACCTTTCTTGTTAAGTCCCGCCTTCACGCACGCAATTGGTCAAACTGCTTCTCAATCATTGCCCTCGGCCCAACGGCATCAGCCAAGAGACAAAGCAGCAGCCTGTTAACTGCAGGTGGCACATCATGGCTCCAAAACAGCGTAAAAATGCCTCAAGGAAAAAATCCCTGTGTTTTTGTTTTGGTCGGGAAATGTGCTCATTGACATGGCAAATAAGCTAAAACATGGAGCGGAATTGGGTTCGCTGGATTAATTACAGGCATCAGTTTGTTTTCAAAAATCGTAAGTGACTTTGTTAAGTAGCTTTGTGTGTAAACGTGACCGTTTAGACAACATATTCTGCTGTATGAATGCAATATATAACAGAATGACAACAAAACAATCACGGACCTCGATGTCGAGCGGTGAATAGTAAGTGTTTGAAAAAATCTGTTAACGTGTCATCCAACGTAATTTAAAAGTTAATTGGCAACAGGTGAATACAATTACAATGACTAATCACATACGTTTTTAAATCTTATTCTTAATGTTTGATGCAAGTTGCATTAAAAAGTACTAGGTTTCAGAATTGTGTTGTTGTTGTTGTTTTAGAAGGTTGCTTGCCTTTCACAATCATTTAAGAACATGCATACGCAAACGCATGGATAACGGATTTCATCTTATGAGGTGTGTTACCTTTAACCACATGGATGATGATACATTCGTGCAAATTTTGTGATTGCTCTCTGAAGACAGTTAAGGGATATGTTAATCATCAAATCTTACACAGACATGAAGCAAATGCTCAATTTCCATGTTGCTTCCCAGAATGCAAATGCAAATTCTCAAAATACAATGCTCTCAAAGCTCATGTTTATCGCCATCACAAAAGACCACATACTCATTTTGCTGATTCGACGGGAACGTTTGTTTGCAACAATACAGACTGTCAACAACAATTTACAGACATGAACAATGTCCTTTCTCATCTCAGGTCACATTTATCCAAGGGAGAGGTGGTGTGTTATCCTTTTGAAAAATGTGTCAAAAAATTCAGTTTAAGATCAAGTTTCACTGCCCATGTTTCATGAAAGCACAGGACTTCTACATTTGCACAGTTACGGATTATGGATACTTTATCTGAGCAACCTTCTTCAGCATTTTTTGATGTTATTGAGGATAAGGTTGATGAAAGTGAATTCACAGACTCACTGACGAAATGTAACGCAAAGTCATTGTACATGAAAAATCTCTGCCTGTTTTATATGCAGGTACAAGTTAAATACCTGGTGCCATCATCAACCATTCAGATGATTGTGGGGAATTCAGTGGATTAAATTATATCTGTCATCAGTACACACAGAAGATGTTCAGGGAAATACTCAAGTCAAAAACGGCCCTCTCACAATGTGATATTGAATCTGTGGTGCAGACTTTGCAAGGCCAAGATTTACATTCAGCTTGTAATTCATTACTTTCCACAGAATACCAAAGAAGACAGTATTATCAGAAAAAAATGTCATATGTGCATCCACAAAGTATGTATCTTGGTCGTGATGAGAACCGAAACCAACGTTATGCACAGTATATTCCATTGAAGAACACTTTAAAAACCATGTTAATAGACCCAGTGGTGTGGGAGCAGTGTGCCAAACATCAGCATGTACACTCTTCTGTGTTCTCTGACATCTGTGATGGCTCTGTATTCAAATCCAATGACTTGTTTAAGCAGCCAGAGATTACAATCCAACTTATCTTGTACCAGGATGCCTTTGAGATTGTGAATCCCCTTGGGTCAGCTAAAAAAAGACACAAAATGATTGGAGTGTACTTTACTCTTCGCAACTTTTATCCATTTTACAGATCATGCATTGATAACATTCAGTTATCACTTTTGTGTCATGAGAGAGACTTTAACTATTTTGGTCAAACCAAGATTTTTGCTAAGTTGTTGGCAGATGTCAAAGAACTTGAAGAGCATGGATTTGTGACATCTTCAGGTGACATAGTACGTGCAACAATATTATCGGTGATAATTTGGGGTCCCACTGCATCGGTGGTTACTCACAGAACTTCAGTACTGCCAAGCATTGCTGTAGGTATTGCTTGGTATCTCGCAGTGAACTTCAGAATGTGTGTGTAGACTTTCCCAATCGCACAGTTGACTCCTATAAGGCAGTGGAAACTCTAAGGACGACCGAAGAAACTGTTGTAAATGGGTTGAAGTTTGACTCCATTTTCAACAGTCTCAAATATGTTCATGTTGCTCAGCCTGGCCTTCCCCCATGCCTTGGCCACGACTTGTTTGAAGGTGTTGTAGCTATTGATCTTGCCATTTTCTTGGAATACTTTGTAAAAAGGAAGTGGTTTTCATATACACAGCTGAACAGGAGACTTGCACAATTAAAATATCTGGATTCTGATGCTGGTTCTGCCCCCTCTCAGATATGTGAAAAAGGCAGAAAGTTAGGTGGTCAAGCAGCTGAGAACTGGTGTCTCCTCAGATTTCTTCCTGTCATAATTGGAGACAGAGTAGAGTCACAAGACCCTGTATGCAACTGACTGTTAAGTTGAAAGAACTGGTTGAGCTAGTGTGTGCTCCCAAGATTACCACTGCACAGATTGCATATATCAATGTCTTAATACCAGAATATCTGGAAACAAGAAAGGAGCTGTTTCCTGGTGAAAATTTGAAACCAAAACATCATTACATGCTTCACTATACGTCACTCATTTTAAGTCTTGGACCTTTAATTCGTTTATGGTCATTGAGATTTGAAAGCAAACATTCCTACTTCAAAAGAAGTGTGAGAAGAACACAGAACTTCAAAAATGTATGCAAGACATTGTCACACAACCATCAACTTCTTCAAGCATATCTTCACTCACGGTCATTTTTTTCACCAAAGCTTAAAAGTGTTGACTTGGCCACATACTCTCCTCATTTGTACAGTGATGCTGTGTGCAAAGCTGTTGAGACAAGCTTGCTTAATGAACCAGACTTTGTTTCAACACGGGTAGAATACAAGGGTACCCTGTACAGGAAAGGAAACTTATATGCCTTAAATGTGAGGAGGAGCATTCTATTTTACAGTTTGGACAGATTGAGCTGATTTTTGTGAAAGATGATGTGATGACTTTTCTTTCTTATTCCTTTATTATTATCCCTTAAATGAGTACAGTTTTATGGAACTGAAGGTAATTACTCTGAAGCACAGCGTTGTTCATCTGTAAAAAGGATAAACTGTCCTCTCCCAACAGAAATGGATGCATTGTTGACTTTTATTGAGAATGTGTTCTCAAACCCTATAACTTCAAAGCTAGCCATAGAGGGTTTGAACAGCCTAGGTGTGGAGACCATAGATGACCTACAGTTTTTGAAAGATGATGATCTAGGTGGCTTTCTGAGACCGATTGAAGCAAGAAATCTAATAGCCCAAATCCCAAGTAAGTTTTCAAATCAATGGTTGTTTTTACATACACACTAGTCAACATTTGAAGCGGATCAAAAAATTAATTAAGTTCACAAGAACAGGTATTGGTTTTAAGACAAATATTATGAAAGGTTTGATCCACTTTAAATGTTGACTTGTGTACATGCATACAATTAGATGAACTGGAAAAACAACACCCCAGTCTCTTTCATTCTGTACTTTATTAGTTGTACTCTTTACTTGTATTACACTATGTCAATGTGTTTCTTGTTTCTGCAGTATGGTTTTTAATGCAGTTTTTTGTATATGCCATGTAGATAATGCTTCCACTCTGCAAAACACTGCCAATTATTTGTCTTCTGAATACACTTCTGATGCATCAGGTTCACCTGCTCCTGGATGCTCAATTTCACCATCCAGCTCTTCAAGTCGAAGACGTGAGTAAAATGCTAATACAACATTAAACAATCCACAAACATTTTGAAAGCAAAACATGTAATTTGTCAATTCTTGTAATTCATATACAGAGAATTTGCAATGTGAGCAGCCTTTAGCATGCCTGGCAAACAAATTGTGCCACACGTGCAGTTCACAGAGCGATATATGTATATACAAACCCGATTCCAAAAAAGTTGGTACACTGTTGAAATTGTGAGTAAAAAATGAATAGAATAATTTACAAATCTCATAAACTTTTATATTTTATTCACAATAGAATATAGATAACATATCAAATGTTGAAAGTGAGACATTTTGAAATGTCATGCCAAAAATTGGCTCATTTTGGATTTTATGAGAGCTACACATTCCACAAAAGTTGGGACAGGTAGCAATAAGAGGCCGGAAAAGTTAAATGTACATATGTACAAAGTTAAATGTACATATGTACAAAGTTAAATGTACATATTTTTTTTCGGCCTCTTATTGCTACCTGTCCCAACTTTTTGGGAATCGGGTTTGTATATGTATATGTGTATATGTATACGAATCTGCAGATTTATTGTACACTAGTCAACATTGAAGAGTTTTGGGTACTGGTTTTAAGACAACTATTATGAAAGGTTTTGATCCTCTTAAAATTTTGACTAGTGTAGTTTGATGGTACAAATCAAACTGTGATGGCACAGGGCCTCAAAACATTGATTTTGGAAATTGCATACATTGTGATCCGTACATGTGCCACTGTGGTGATTACCTGGTGTATGAATGGCCAAACCGTCTCCAGTTGAGTCAGCAGCTTATGCCAGCGGCGTATGAAGACTGTTGTGCATTGTTCAGAGCAACTACAGGGCCACAGTGCAGCAAATCACCAGCAACACGTTAAATGGGCCCATTTCATGCTAGTGATTTGTTGCAATCTGGTCCCGCGGTCCCTGTGAAAAATGCACAACAGTCTCCCCTCTGAAAATAATGCACTGCCGACATAAAACAAGTGTGGGCACCACTTTAAATGCATACTCTATATGGTGGCACATGAACAACCCACAAAGCCCCATGCCATCTCTGTTTGTCCGTTATTAAACTTCAATAAATCTGCTGCTTGGCAATATGCAATTTTGCCAAAAAAATTACAGCTGCATGAAAAGTGGACATTGGTTTATCTTCTAGGTGACAGCAGCAGTGAAACTTCGTTTTATGACCAAGACTGGCATTATAGTTTTGATGTTCCATGGCAAAAAATGCCAGCAAGTTTTATGGAAAAGTTGCAAAATGGCGAAAGGCCAAGTTGTTCTGAGAGAAGACAGTTGGTCCGCATTGTTGCTTCTGAGATCCTGGAAGTCAGCAAATGTCCAGCAAAAAAAACATGTATCAGAAATAGCCCGACAAATGGTGATTGCATACCCAAAGTCTTTCAGAGATGAGATAAATTCCCAGGTTGTAGGAAGTGGATATGATTCTCTCCTCAAACAATTGGTGTGTAGAATTGACAATTTTAAAAGAGCAAAAGCTATTAGTACACCACTTTGTGGTACTCTAGAAGTATCAACAAAGAAACGAAAATTGTTATATGGTTGTATAAATTCTGATCTGCTAGTTGGAGAAACATCCGAATTGCAGCAGGAAAAGAAAGAGAAGTTGCTAGTAATGTTTCAAAATAATGAAAGTGATGTAAAGACAATCTATGACTTAATGACTTCTACTTACACCTCTCAAAGAAACGACATCCAATCTGGAAAGGAAACCAAAGATTTACTTGATGAGTGGCCATATCTTTTTCAGCCAGCAGGAATGATAGCACACTTTAAAGAGCTCACTGGCATTGACATAAACAACAGCTTTGAAGAATCTGCTTCCAGTACACTGTAAAAAGGTTGCTGTAAATTTTACAGTAACTTACTGGCAGCTGGATGCCAGTAAGTTACTGTAAAAGTGTTTACAGTATCATTACTGTAATTTAATTAACAGTAATAATAATGTATACTGTATTGTTATTTACAGTATGAGTACTGTATTTTTATTTACAGTACAAGTACCGTATTTTCATTTACAGTAATAATACTGTATTGTTATTTACAGTATGAGTACTGTATTTTCATTTACAGTACAAGTACTGTATTTTTATTTACAGTATTGGAATTAATTTTCTATTACATAATTATATATATATTTTACGATTTGAGTTTAGCTTAATTTACTTTAAACTAAATTAATTTAATTTTAATCTACATGTCACAGGTAAGATTGCAATAAAGTTGATGAAACGGATCTAATCACAGCAGTCAGTTTTATTTAACACAGAACTCAAAATACTCAGAAAACAAAGGAACAAAACAACCAAACCAAACACAGAGTTTAAAAAGACAAACCAATTAATGAAATTAACAACAGGTGTAACTGATATTTAAATAATGAAAAACCACGACAGCACTGTAAAATGTTTTTTACCCCCCCAAAAAAGTTGTCATTAAAATATGCTGTTTAATTGTTTAACTGTTTAACATTTACTTTAAAAAGTACATTTTACAAATGTGTTTGAATTCATCCTGTGTATTTAACATGGCTAAAAATGTAAACATGCTGAAAAGCAGAACAAGCCTTCAATAATTGTGCCAATCGAAGTCAACAAGCTCTCTGATGAAAGATGCCACAAGGGGATTCAGGCTGGCGATTTTTCTCTTGACCCTTTTTTATGAAGGTATTTTTGCTGCAAAACAACTGAACACGTGTGGAATTTGTAGTTGTAGAGCATATCCACACATGTGTATCAATAAATTTGAAGTCACAGATAAAAATCTTTTAGGAGTTGTAAACTTGTAGATTTCTACAAACACAACACAACAGTTACACCTTCACACATTCTTCACTGCAGGTGCACAAATCCTATTCTACAAATCACACATCAAGAAACTCATACGCACACATTATTGCTCCAGTTGCTGCAGTGTATATTGTGCAAAACTAATTTACACACCGTATCAAAAATGTGAAGTCACGGACAGATTTTGCACATCCGCAAATGAATACATGAATCCATGCAATGAGAGTTCCACACTTGTAGAATATTTGATCACAAATACATTACTTTGGATATTTTAGATATACTTGGATATTTTCCCAACACAATCACAAGTCCATTTTCTACAAGTGCTTGAATCTGCTGCTACAAGTCTCGGACACAGTTTTTCCGCCTTCACGTGACAGGTTCCGCACGCTCTCACTTTTGCACCAAATACTACGCGAAATGTGGAGCAAAAGTGATTTGTGCATCTGTGAGGCAGCAGCAGGCCCTGTGACTGTTCAGAGAGCAGAGAGCCAATCAGAAGAGCTCGGTTGCACGGAGTCCCGCACGGGACGAGACAGTGGTGGAAAATAAGTAGGAAGGGAGGATTTAGAGTTTTATTTTGAACTTAGACTTAATAAAATTGCCAATAAATTCATAGATTCAAACTTCCCGGATTAATAACTCGAGAGCTAAACGTTGTTAAAACACAAACCTCAGAACGTAACGAGCTACAACCCATTTTTCCTCAAAACGAGGAATAATATAATATATCTTGGACTGAAACCTAAATCGCCCCCTAAACCCTCATTCACTATTCCCTACTTTAGTCCACTAATACAGTTCACTTGAAGGAGTGAATGAAAATGAGTGCGTGAAGTCGGACATCCCCTGTCGGCTGTAGCCTACAATCGTTATTGCGTTGCAACGTGGGATTGAATGAGTGCACTCGAACATGTCCACTATCATAGTTTCGGACACCACTACAAATGGCTGTCCCCTCAAATAGTGCCCTATTTTAGGGTATAGGGGGCACACCTATACCCTAAGCGATTTCAGTTCGCTTAGATCTCTATGTGCAGGCGCTGAGAGACCGTCCAAGGGACCGACTGAAAAGTGCAAAACCCGATTTTATTATGTATATTTTTATTATTAAAAATATTCAGCTACATTCACTGAAATGCACTGTACTGTCACCAAATTCAGTTCACTGTCCTGCTGGTCATACGACAACGCTTAGTTTGGCAAGTATAGGCTAACAGCACATAAATATCCAGCACATAAAAATAATAAAAGTACTGGCACATAACTAAGTAGGGCTATTCTTTACACATATGATGTACCAAGCCAAAATACAATAGCTTTTGAAAGATAATTGCTTACTGATTTTGATGGCAGTACACTAACAGTGAAGTTATTGAATATTTTTTTTCTAATAACAGTGAAGGTATTGATTTTATAATAATCTTTTATCAAACTAAGTGTTGCAGTATGACCAGTAGGAGAGCACTGATGTGTAAACTGAATTTGGAGACACAACAATGTAACATTGTTATTGCCTATTTTGTAGTAGGCCTAACGCTTTTCGGGTTTTGCACTTTGCAGACGGTCCCTTCGTGCTTTTGTCTCTCATATTATAAGGCTCGTTTTGAGGAAAAATGGGTTGTAGCTCGTTACGTTCTGAGGTTTGTGTTTTAACAACGTTTAGCTCTCGAGTTATTAATCCGGGAAGTTTGAATCTATGAATTTATTGGCAATTTTATTAAGTCTAAGTTCAAAATAAAACTCTAAATCCTCCCTTCCTACTTATTTTCCACCACTGTCTCGTCCCGTGCGGGACTCCGTGCAACCGAGCTCTTCTGATTGGCTCTCTGCTCTCTGAACAGTCACAGGGCCTGCTGCTGCCTCACAGATGCACAAATCACTTTTGCTCCACATTTCGCGTAGTATTTGGTGCAAAAGTGAGAGCGTGCGGAACCTGTCACGTGAAGGCGGAAAAACTGTGTCCGAGACTTGTAGCAGCAGATTCAAGCACTTGTAGAAATTGGACTTGTGATTGTGTTGGGAAAATATCCAAGTATATCCAAAATATCCAAAGTAATGTATTTGTGATCAAATATTCTACAAGTGTGGAACTCTCATTGCATGGATTCATGTATTCATTTGCGGATGTGCAAAATCTGTCCGTGACTTCACATTTTTGATGCGGGTGTGTAAATTCATTTTGCACAATATACACTGCAGCAACTGGAGCAATAATGTGTGCGTATGAGTTTCTTGATGTGTGATTTGTAGAATAGGATTTGTGCACCTGCAGTGAAGAATGTGTGAAGGTGTAACTGTTGTGTTGTGTTTGTAGAAATCTACAAGTTTACAACTCCTAAAAGATTTTTCTCTGTGACTTCAAATTTATTGATACACATGTGTGGATATGCTCTACAACTACAAATTCCACTCGCACACGTGTTCAGTTGTTTTGCAGCAAAAATACCGTCATACTTTTTCCAGATGTCTGGCTGATCTGTGATTTTGATTGGCATTTGGTGCCATCAGGGTTTATTCTCAGAATGAACCTGCAAGCACAAGAAAGAACACATTTATCAAACCACTGCTTTCCAAACAGTCATAACATGGTGCTCTATGCACTTTGATGTTAATAAAAGCAATATGTGCTATATAAATAAATAAGTAATTGTACATTGTAGACAGATTATAATGGAACTTTGAGATTGCAATTAAAACGAGGGACACATTTTTAGTGATTATAAAGGGACAGCTCTTTGCGTGCTTTCTGCCATGCCAACTCAAACATCCAGTAGCCTAAGCTTGATTTTCTGTTAAAATGAACAGTGGTTTGTAAATGAAGATAATTTATCAGGAAACACTTATGTGATTCAGTACGGTGACCGGGAGGGGACATGTTCGGTTCACTTAGTTTTGTTGTGGCCACAACATATAAACTAGTGGGAACGTGATATGTTGTTGCCACAAGATATTAATTCGTGGAAAGTCATATTAAAGGGATAGTTCACCCAAAAATGAAAATGTTATGTTTATTTGCTAACCCCCAGTGCACCCAACATGTAGGTGTTTTTACTTCTTCAGTAGAATACAAATGAAGATTTTTAACTCCAACCATTGCTGTGGGCCAGTCATATAATCATGTGGATGGGTAACAATTCTATGAGAGCAAAAAAAAAAAACATGCTTAAACAACATGTACAAAGAGCCCTGTGGCTCATGACGACACATTGATATCTTAAGACACAAAACGGTCAGTTTGTGTGAGAAATCAAGCCATATTTATATAATTTTTTACCTCAAATACAACGCTATATCCAACAGCCTGGAACGTGCTTCACTTCCGGTAAGGTCAATAATACACGCACTGGATTATCGAGCCAGAGCGCGGATATTTAAAAGTGAATTAATCCTTTAAGCATGGGTTTTTTTTTCTTTCTCTCATAGAATTGTTACCCATTCACATGCATTATGACTGGCCCACAGCAACGGTTGGGAGTTAAAAATCTTAATTTGTGTTCTTCTGAAGAAGTAAAGACACCTTCATGTTGGATGCACTGGGGGTAAACAGATAAACATCACATTTTCATTTTTGGGTGAACTATCCCTTTCAGTCGTGGGAATGCGATAATTAATCGTGGCCACAAGATCATTTTGTTGAGTTAACAACATCATTATGCCGTGGCCTCGACTTCATATTTTGAGAGAAAGACATCTATTTCTCGTACAAGTTATGTTTAGGGAACCACACCGGTCAGTATAGCCTACTGTAACCACAGCAGTCGGAGATGGAGATGACTGATGAAACATCATTTTACTTTGAATCAGGAATGGCATATATAGTGCAGTCTCTGGCATTAAGACATGGTTATGTTATTAAGTGAAAGACACTGAAGCGCATGCTTAAGTTGAATGGGCTTTTCCGGAAATTTGCTTGCTTGAATGAACCAAAAGCCATCGCGCAAAAGGAGCGTGAGCGTGTTAAAGCTATCGCCCCGCTTTCTACAAGTCTAGCTCCTTTTATCAGGAACAAATGGCCATAACCTGCAAATAGACATAACATTTTGTGCGTGGTAAATGACGTGATTTCAATCATGGTTATTATATTTGACAGATTATATCTTATCCACTCATTTTTCCTATTGAAATGCCTTTAAATGGCAAGTTAGACCAGTAACATAGTTATACACTTGCCAAAAAGTGACTTAAAGCCTCCACTTATTGATTGAACTGTTCTTTCTGCCTAAATATTACTTGATTTCATCCATGATGGTTATAAGCTCATTCAGTCCCTTTTACTTATTAAAGGGTCAATCAATACACTTTACACCAAGAGAACACCTGACCGTGATCAGAGTCAGTCAGCATGGATTATGTGTTTTGTGTAACTTGAAAATTGTAAAATAAGGATAAGAAGCCGGGAAATAAGGTTTAGAAAAAACATGAGCTGTCTATCTCGCTCGCGCTCTCTCAGCAATTTAGAAAGTGGGCAGATTTAATGCAAGCGCACGGTAATAATGTAAATATATTTCAAATCAGCAACAAAATCTCAGGTGAACTGTCAAATAAATGTTTTCTTAACACTCAATTTGTGTAAAAAGGCTCATATTTCAGGTTGCTCCAGCTAACGCACAAGTGCAGTCTCGAGCGCGTGGCATGTTTCTATGGCAACCCGAGCTTCCGCAGTGACTGTAATGACTTTAAAAATAATATGAATGAACCGTCTTGTTTAATCTTTAAGTGTTGGTAGTCGGACTCGGCTCACAGAGATTATAGCAAATAAATAATTTTAACGTCAGCGCCATGGCACCATACGAGCAATCGTTATTAGTTCAAAAGGACAAACAGTCAAAGTTATTATGCGTTTAGGCATTTCTCTGATCTGCGCGAGTCCGGGTCCAGCCTTTAAAATAATAGACGGGTCCGGGTCAGTTCTGTGTAGAACATTACGGGTCTCTTCGGGTTCGGATATGAATTTTTGGACCCGTGTAGACGTCTAGTTTGCACACAAACTGCGCAACCATCTTGACTGTTGCTTTTAAAACCGTCTGTTAACGATAAGGTTATCGTTTGAATATAAGAGTCATATAATCACCAGCTTCTGCTTACCAGTTTCCTCAGATCATGGTAACCGCCAGAAAATAGCTCCAAGACACCTCCGACCTTCCAAATGGCGGTTTTAACAGCAAACTTTAAACAAAAACAAAAGATTCACTTCAAAATACTGTAACTTAATTACAACCTCCGTCTTTAGTGTTGCCTCACTTTTCTTTCGGTATTTTAAGATAGTTTGCTGTTCACGTAAAGTCCTCCTGCTTAGCTAATTTACATTAAAGACGTATAGGAACATTAAAAGAGCTTTTTTTCCCGTTTCACTAACTATTAGTCAATGTAAACTTTATTCACCCTGTTGAAGTAAATCACAAGGTTGACGGCAGTCACGTAACAGTTAACCACTCGCCTTGACAAACAGGCAGAAAAAAGGCTCTTGACAGGAATTTGCTTAACTCACTCAATTTGCAGCACTGGTTCATGTTAGGTTGTTGTTAATAAGTGAATGCATTTGAAAATATCTCAGTTTTACATAAAATAATGACAGAAATAATACTAACCTCTTTGTTGAGTCTTTCCCATGGTCTTTCCTCAGTAGCCCCCACCAACCGAAAAAAAAAAACTTGAAGTCTTCATTGTCATTGGTCAGTTTTTCGCGGGCATTGTCGCTACTGTAAATCGATTTACAGTAGAGAATAATTACAGTAGTAAACATATATTTTCCCATAATCCTTTGCTATTAACAGTATTTTACTGTTGGTACATTTTACAGTATTATACTGTACATATTACAGTAAAATACTGTTCAAATTACAAAAATCCATTACAGTGTAAGTTCAGAAGAATATTGGAGTACTTTCAATTTCAGTGCACAGAAAGAGCAAGCAGAGCAGGGAGAATCCTCACAAAGTATAGAGCTGGAGGGGATCATGTTTGTGGGGCAGTGATGTTGCTGCTTACCCATTTCAAAAATGAACAAGACCACTTTCTTGTGATGGTAGAAGACACCTCTGTTCCAAGTGATATATGCTCAGAACAGCTTCCACATGTATAGTAGTGTGTGGTGGGTATTATTTACTATGATCTTGCAACACAATAATTCCTGGTTTCGGGTGACCAGAACTCACATTCTGTTAAATATTATGTCTTACTGATTTTGTGTTTGTTCAAAGGAGAGAACCCACTGACAGCCAGTGTGTACATGGTAGCAGTAGACCAGATGATTGTAAATGACCTTCTCTTGAGTTTTACAGAAGCCCTGTATCTGATGTTTTCTCTTTACTATATATTGAACATCAGTTACCCTGTAGAACTGGGAGCCACACTAGAATTCTTGCAAAGGTAATTCATAGACTGCATTCCTTTGGTTAAGAAGCATATTTATTTAAGGATATTGTTTGTGTTGTGTTTTAAAGGTGCATTTTTAGGATAAATCCTCATAAAGGTACCAAGGTGGAAAAGAGAGAGAAAAAAAGAGCATACTCTGTCAACCCCAGAGTATTGAGTCTGACGTCAAAAATGTCTGCATTTGACGGGGGAGAATAACAGGTAACAGAAGCTCTGTTGTCTGTTGTGCACCAAAGGACAATAATTTTTATAATTAACTCCAATAAATGTGATGTAATTGTCTATGGCCAAAACTGAGAGTATTTGTTTAAGGCTTGTTGCTGTTTCTGCTCTTCTTTTGGTTTGGGTTTTAATTATAACTGTTTGTGTCCCCACAGATGTGGTCTTTCAGAAGATTGACATTTCACTGAAGAACAGGACAGACTGACTTTTTGTAAATCAGTGCAGCGCTTTCATTTTTATTACCTTGTGATGTGATAAACTTCATAAAAGTATCAGAGTCCAGGCCCAGTGTTTTTGTTTCTTTTAAATTGAACACATTTGTGTTCTGAAACATGCTTTATCCATTTTCCCCATGTGACATGTTCATGATTATCAGAATCCAGGTCGACTTTTTTTTTTTAATTGAACAAATGTGTGTTCTAAAACATGACTCTTTTTTGGGAAGTGTATTTCCATTGTTTGATCTTGAAGGTTTGCTATATAATAAAAAGCTGAAGTTGTTTACAGCAATACTCTGGCTACCATAATTTATTTTACATATAATATTTTACAAAAATTTGTTTCAAGAGTATTTTTTATTAGTTTTTTAGCATTACTTCTGTCACACAGTATACAAAGATGTCCCTGTACATTTGGTTTAAATGGGGGTGCACGCCAAAGAAGTTTGAGAACCACTGGCTTATAGGTTTGGCTTTTTTGTGATTAAAAAAAGCCATTTATTTGCAATGAAAATTTAGGAAATATTTGAAAAGTGGAAATAAAGTGCTTTATGTTAAATATTGTCTTACTGATTTTGTGTTTGTTCAAAGGAGAGAACCCACAGGATGAGAAGAGTGTTTATTAAAAATAAAGTATTGGGTAGGCCTAGGGGTCAGTGTAGAAAGGCTTTTATTCTCACAACATTTAAAATTTTTAATAAATATAATAATTTTCACTCTGATAATTATTGGATCCTGTTAATCTACAAAAATGCTAAGGTGCAACTATCTGCCAATATAGATAGCATCTAATTAGTATTTACACTTACTGCAAATTTGATAATTATATTTATTAAATGAAAATTATTTACACCTAATGTAAATAGCATTACGTAAAAATGCTGATAATGTCACTTAGTGAAAATCAAAATATATCTGTATTTTTCTTAGTGTAAATAGCATCTACAGCTGTTTATTTCAGATTTTGATATGGAAATCATGACAATTAGCTTACCTTAACAATAAATGGTTTTCCAGAAGTGGTGTAACAAGTGGGTTGGACAGGAGTGTGTGTTTGGATGAGGATACCAATAAGTGAATCGCATACTCGAAATATGACCTCTTTAACCCCCGGACCCCCATAGCAGTGTGGGGAGCAATTAGGGTAAGGCGCCTTGCACCACAGTCACAACACGCCAGCCATGAGACTCGAACCGGCAACTCCTGGGTACCAAGTCCGACTCTCTAACCACTAAGCTACATAGTAATAGTAATAAAATGCTCTAACAGCCACAAGAGACAACTGATGCCTTTCGCCACTAACCACAGCGGCAAAAAACTAAAAAAATATGATTTTATAAACAACACAGTCCAGCGCCAGATCGCCTCTTTAACAAACGAACGGTAGGCCTATGTATGACATGCATAAAAACAATAATAGGCTAAACATTGACTATAAATCAAGGAAACAACATAGTACATTGTGTCGGATCACCAATGAAGTTTAGAAAAGAAGCACAACTTAATCTAATGTCTTCAGTGGCACAGGCACTAGAGTGGACGCCTTGTTTATTTGATGTTTCAAAGTCCTTGGTTCGAATCTGTATTTTATACCTTTTGGTATCACAAATCACATCGAAAAGGCATTTATTTTCAACAAAAATGAAGTAGAAATAAAGTGTCTAATGAGTGTTTAATAAAACACTTTATACTTTATCCTGTTAACAGAATCTGCCAATATATAGAATATAGCATCTAAATACTATTTACACTTATTGCAAACTATTGCGACATTTACATGATGAAAATAAAATATATATTTGTTTTTAGTGTAAATCACAACTGTTGCTTTTTGCACTTAGTGCATATTCACTGCATAATTCAACTGGAAAAATAGGCTATATGTTATATATGTTAATGAATGCATTTTTAGTGGAATTTCACTGTTCTGATGAAAATGTGATATGACTGAAATTCTACTGGTTTTTTCAACATTTTTCAACTCTGACCAAAAAATATACAGGAATGTTTTTTTAAGGACATATCAGGATAACAATATACAACAATTACTGTTATTTAAAGGAAAATGTCATTTTTTTGCAGTAACAAATTTAAATAGTTAAAAAACAGGGAAAATGTACATTAGATGTCAAAGTTAGCATTTTTATGGAATTTCACAGTTCTGATCAAAATGTCATAATAATGTTAAATTCCGGACTGTTTGTGTTCACGCACTCAGGAAGCAAACTCCCCTCTTCAACAAAAACGCACCTGATGAAGTGTTGTGAAAGGGGTGTGATGTTTTATTAAGTTTAAGAAAAGCATTCATGATATAAAAGTAGATGAAATAGTATTTCGGTTTTAAGCTTTAAAAGATCTCACGAGCTGAAGTGTGTCACGGAGCACGTTCGTGTGTGTGATGCATCTCCTCCACAACCCGCTGCTGAAAATGTTGTTTAAAAAAAAATGGTGTAGAATGTGATGATTCAAATAGGTTTAAGAAGAATATTAAGGATATGAAGTAGATGAAATAGTATTTTAGTTTTAAGCTTTGAGGGTTTTCTCCTGAGCTGAAGTGCACCGTGCGGAGATCAGTGTGTCTGCGAGAGCGCTCGTGTGTGTGTGTGTGTGTGTGTGTGTTGTCAGTGTGTCTGCGAGCTTATGCGTTTGTGCGTGTGAAAGTAAGTTACTGCATCCTCTCTGTCTGTGTAAATGTATTAAAACAATAAAAAGGAGACTCTTCCTCTAGACATAGTGTCTGTGGAGATGTGACCAGTTTAACACTCACTATGCCAGATAAAATAGGATAATGTTTTTTTCCTTCTAATCTGATACAGGATGCTAACAGCAAAATGAATAGATCAATAGTTTAGGAAGTCTGGAAGGTGTAAAGCAACTCACAAAACGAGATTCTTCCTTCCTATAGACAAAGTGTCTCTGTGGAGATGTGACCAGTTTAACACTCACTATGCCAGATAAAATAGGATAATTTTTTTTTCCTTCTGATCTGATACGGGATGCTAACAGCAAAATGAATAGATCAATAGTTTAGGAAGTCTGGAAGGTGTAAAGCAATTCACAAAAGGAGATTCTTCCTTCCTCTAGAAAAAGTGTCTCTGTGGATATGTGACCAGTTTAACACTCACAATGCTAGATAAAATAGGATAATGTTTTTTTCCTTCTGATCTGATACAGGATGCTAACAGCAAAATGAATAGATCAATAGTTTAGGAAGTCTGGAAGGTGTAAAGCAATTCACAAAAGGAGATTCTTCCTTCCTCTAGACAAAGTGTCTCTGTGGAGATGTGACCAGTTTAACACTCACTATGCCAGATAAAATAGGATAATGTTTTTTTTCCTTCAGATCTGATACGGGATGCTAACAGCAAAATTAATAAATCAATAGTTTAGGAAGTCTGGAAGGTGTAAAGCAATTCACAAAAGGAGATTCTTCCTTCCTCTCTAGACAAAGTGTCTCTGTGGAGATGTGACCAGTTTAACACGCACTATCCCAGATAAAATAGGATAATGTTTTTTTCCTTCTGATCTGATACGGGATGCTAACAGCAAAATGACTAGATCAATAGTTTAGGAAGTCTGGAAGGTGTCATGCAACTCACAAAAGCAGACTCTTCCTTCCTCTAGACTCAGTGTCTGTGGAGATGTGACCAGTTTAACACTCACAATGCCAGATAAAATAGAAAAAAAATGTTTCCTTCTGATCTGATTCAGGATGCTAACAGCAAAATGAATAGATCAATAGTTTAGGAAGTCTGGAAGGTGTAAAGCAATTCACAAAAGGAGATTCTTCCTTCCTCTAGACAAAGTGTCTCTGTGGAGATGTGACCAGTTTAACACTCACTATGCCAGATAAAATAGGATAATGTTTTTTCCTTCTGATCTGATACGGGATGCTAACAGCAAAATGAGTAGATCAGTTGTCCAGGAAGTCTGGAAGGTGTCATGCAACTCACAAAAGGAGACTCTTTCTTCCTCTAGACATAGTGTCTGTGGAGATGTGACCAGTTTAACACTCACTATGCCAGATAAATAGTGCATATCCTCTTATCTGATAAGGGATGGTAGCAGTAAATGACTAGATCAATAGTTTAGGAAGTCTGGAAGGTGTCATGAAACTCACAAAAGCAGACTCTTCCTTCGTCTAGACACAGTGTCTTTGGAGATGTGACCAGTTTAACACCCACTATGCCAGATAAAATAGGATAATGTTTTTTTTCCTTCTGATCGGATACGGGATGGTAACAGCAAAATGACTAGATCAATATTTTAGGAAGTCTGGAAGGTGTCATGCAACTCACAAAAGCAGACTCTTCCTTCCTCTAGACACAGTGTCTGTGGAGATGTGACCAGTTTAACACTCACTATGTCAGATAAAATAGGATAATGTTTTTTCCTTCTGATCTGCTACGGGATGGTAACAGCAAAATTACTAGATCAATAGTTTAGGAAGTCTGGAAGGTGTAAAGCAATTCACAAAAGGAGATTCTTCCTTCCTCTAGACACAGTGTCTGTGGAGATGTGACCAGTTTAACACTCACTATGCCAGATAAAATAGGATAATGTTTTTTTCCTTCTGATCTGATACAGGATGCTAACAGCAAAATGAATAGATCAATAGTTTAGGAAGTCTGGAAGGTGTAAAGCAATTCACAAAAGGAGATTCTTCCTTCCTCTAGACAAAGTGTCTCTGTGGAGATGTGACCAGTTTAACACTCACTATGCCAGATAAAATAGGATAATGTTTTTTCCTTCTGATCTGATACGGGATGCTAACAGCAAAATGAGTAGATCAGTTGTCCAGGAAGTCTGGAAGGTGTCATGCAACTCACAAAAGGAGACTCTTTCTTCCTCTAGACATAGTGTCTGTGGAGATGTGACCAGTTTAACACTCACTATGCCAGATAAATAGTGCATATCCTCTTATCTGATAAGGGATGGTAGCAGTAAATGACTAGATTAATAGTTTAGGAAGTCTGGAAGGTGTCATGAAACTCACAAAAGCAGACTCTTCCTTCCTCTAGACAGTGTCTGTGGAGATGTGACCAGTTTAACACCCACTATGCCAGATAAAATAGGATAATGTTTTTTTTTCCCTTCTGATCGGATATGGGATGGTAACAGCAAAATGACTAGATCAATATTTTAGGAAGTCTGGAAGGTGTCATGCAACTCACAAAAGCAGACTCTTCCTTCCTCTAGACACAGTGTCTGTGGAGGTGTGACCAGTTTAACACTCACTATGCCAGATAAAATAGGATAATGTTTTTTCCTTCTGATCTGCTACGGGATGGTAACAGCAAAATGACTAGATCAATTGTCTAGGAAGTCTAAAAGGTGTCATGCAACTCACAAAAGGAGACTCTTCCTTCCTCTAGACATAGTGTCTGTGGAGATGTGACCAGTTTAACACTCAGTATGTTAGATAAAATAGGATAATGTTTTTTCCTTCTGATCTGCTACGGGATGGTAACAGCAAAATGACTAGATCAATAGTTTAGGAAGTCTGGAATGTGTAAAGCAATTCACAAAAGGAGATTCTTCCTTCCTCTAGACAAAGTGTCTCTGTGGAGATGTGACCAGTTTAACACTCACTATGCCAGATAAAATAGGATAATGTTTTTTCCTTCTGATCTGATACGGGATGCTAACAGCAAAATGAGTAGATCAGTTGTCTAGGAAGTCTGGAAGGTGTCATGCAACTCACAAAAGGAGACTCTTTCTTCCTCTAGACATAGTGTCTGTGGAGATGTGACCAGTTTAACACTCACTATGCCAGATAAATAGTGCATATCCTCTTATCTGATAAGGGATGGTAGCAGTAAATGACTAGATTAATAGTTTAGGAAGTCTGGAAGGTGTCATGAAACTCACAAAAGCAGACTCTTCCTTCCTCTAGACAGTGTCTGTGGAGATGTGACCAGTTTAACACCCACTATGCCAGATAAAATAGGATAATGTTTTTTTTTTCCTTCTGATCGGATATGGGATGGTAACAGCAAAATGACTAGATCAATATTTTAGGAAGTCTGGAAGGTGTCATGCAACTCACAAAAGCAGACTCTTCCTTCCTCTAGACACAGTGTCTGTGGAGGTGTGACCAGTTTAACACTCACTATGCCAGATAAAATAGGATAATGTTTTTTCCTTCTGATCTGCTACGGGATGGTAACAGCAAAATGACTAGATCAATTGTCTAGGAAGTCTAAAAGGTGTCATGCAACTCACAAAAGGAGACTCTTCCTTCCTCTAGACATAGTGTCTGTGGAGATGTGACCAGTTTAACACTCAGTATGTTAGATAAAATAGGATAATGTTTTTTCCTTCTGATCTGCTACGGGATGGTAACAGCAAAATGACTAGATCAATAGTTTAGGAAGTCTGGAATGTGTCATGCAACTCACAAAAGGAGACTCTTCCTTCCTCTAGACACAGTGTCTGTTGAGATGTGACCAGTTTAACACTCACTATGTAGTGTCTAGTGTGTTGGTTCTGTTTCACTGTCATGTTTTGCCTTGCACTTCTTGGTTCTGTCATATGTTCCTGTTTGTCATGTGATCCTGCCATGTGCTCCATTGTATGTGATTCCCTAGTCTTGTGTCATGTTGTCATTGGTTTATGTAGTCATGTGTTTCTCAGTTGAGTTCTCTCATTGGTTTATGGGTTGATTATTGTTCACAGGTGTGTCTTGTCTTGTCCTCAGTCTGTGTATTTAAGCCCTCATGTTTGCCATGTGTCTTGGTCTGTGATTATTTGCTGTAACCACTGTTGGTGAGTGTTTGTTGTCCAGGCAAGTCTGTTTCAAGTCAAGTCTGTTTCTAGTCAAGTCTGTTTCTAGTCAAGGTTATCGTTTGTTTGTATCTGTTCACACACCTGTAAATAAACTGCACTTGGGTTTCATCAACTTGCCTCTCCAGTGGATTCTGTTACAGAATCACAGACCAAACCAACCATGAACCCAGCAGTTGCCATCCTGCGTGTGCGCCAAGGGCAACGATCCATAGAGGAGTATGTGGAGGACTTTTGTGGACTGTGCGGCCTAGTCGATTTTAATGATGTGGTGCTGAAGGACATTTTTAGATTTGGACTAAATGAGCCCTTACGCTCCCAGCTTCCTGGGGGTAAGATTCATTGGTCCCTGGAGGTATACCTCGACCATGCCATGGTCTTGAGTGGGTCCTCGTTCACTGTGGGAATGGTGGACGAGGAGCCCCACAGTCCCAGGCCAGCCCACGAGGCCGTCCAGGCCCCGGCTCCAGCCCCCGTCCAGACTCCGGCTCCAGCCCACGAGACCGGCCCGGCTCCAGCCCACGTCCATGCTCCAGCCCAAGACCCCTTCGTCCTGCCCAAGAAAATTTTTTTTGGGGGGCAAGGGGTACATTGAGGCCATGAAGGCCACGCCGCCGTGGCCCCCTGAACTACTGTTACCGCCATGTCCCCTGAACTACTGTTACTGCCATGTCCCCTTGAACTTCCGTTACCGCCATGGCCCCCTGAACTACTGTTACCGCCATGTCCCCCTGAACTACCGTTACCGCCATGTCCTCTTGAACTTCCGTTACCGCCATGGCCCCCTGAACTGCCAGAATTGCCATGGCCCCTTGAACCGCCATGGCCGCCCACGGCTCCCGATCCGCCATGGCCCAGGTCCGCCCACGCCTCAGGGTCCAGGTCCGCCCACGTCCACGCCTCCGGGTCCAGGTCCGCCCACACCTCAGGGTCCAGGTCCGCCCAGGCCGGAGGGGCCGGGCCCACCATCCTCCCCAAGACCACCCTCCGGGACTTTTGTATAGTTGTGTGTTGGTTCTGTTGGGCGTTGGGAGCCGCCCTTAGAGGGGGGGATCTGTAGTGTCTAGTGTTGGTTCTGTTTCACTGTCATGTTTTGCCTTGCACTTCCTGGTTCTGTCATATGTTCCTGTTTGTCATGTGATCCTGCCATGTGCTCCATTGTATGTGATTCCCTAGTCTTGTGTCATGTTGTCATTGGTTTATGTAGTCATGTGTTTCTCAGTTTAGTTCTCTCATTGGTTTATGGGTTGATTATTGTTCACAGGTGTGTCTTGTCTTGTCCTCAGTCTGTGTATTTAAGCCCTCATGCTTGCCATGTGTCTTGGTCTGTGATTATTTGCTGTAACCACTGTTGGTGAGTGTTTGTTGTCAAGTCTGTTTCTAGTCAAGGTCATCGTTTGTTTGTATCTGTTCACACACCTGTAAATAAACTGCACTTGGGTTTCATCAACTTGCTTCTCCAGTGGATTCTGTTACACACTATGCCAGATAAAATAGGATAATGTTTTTTCCTTCTGATCTGCTACAGGATGGTAACAGCAAAATTACTAGATCAATTGTCTAGGAAGTCTGGAAGGTGTCATGCAATTCACAAAAGGAGACTCTTCCTTCCTCAAGACACAGTGTCTGTGGAGATGTGACCAGTTTAACACTCACTATGCCAGATAAATAGTGAATATCCTCTGATCTGATAAGGGATTGTAGCAGTAAATGACTAGATCAATAGTTTAAGAAGTCTGGAAGGTGTAAAGCAACTCACAAAAGGAGATTCTTCCTTCCTCTAGACAAAGTGTCTCTGTGGAGATGTGACCAGTTTAACACTCACTATGCCAGATAAAATTAGGATAATGTTTTTTCCTTCTGATCTGATACGGGATGGTAACAGCAAAATGACTAGATCAATAGTTTAGGAAGTCTGGAACATAGTTTAGTGAGTCATGCAACTCACAAAAGGAGACTCTTCCTTCATCTAGACACAGTGTCTGTGGAGATGTGACCAGTTTAACACTCACTATGCCAGATAAATAGTGCATATCCTCTGATCTGATAAGGGATAGTAACAGTAAATGACTAGATCAATAGTTTAGGAAGTCTGGAAGGTGTCATGTAGAATTGTATTCTTTACACATGTTAGAAGCTTATTAAAAAAAAAAAAAAATCCATACATAATTTTTTTTTATTTTATTTATGTAGCTATTTTGCTTATCAGTAAATTGACAGACTTTATTAAACAAAAGCTATACATTTTAAATTAGAGCTAAGTTTTAAATAATTTTTTTTGTTATAATTACGCTTGTCAATAAATGTTTAAACGTTTTGTTGTAGAATTGTATTCTTTACACGTTAGAAAGTTTACCAGACTTATTAAAACAATGGCTATCCAAATTCAATTTAGAAAGGTGTTTTAAAAATACTTTTTTTTTATTATTATTTAACTATCCTGTCTTTTAGTTTATTTTGATAAAAGGTCGTAATATTTGGTTCGTAATGTCTTGGATCTGACTATCCTTTTTGAACATAACTCCGCCTCTCCTGTTAAAAAGCACTGAGCCTGAAAACTTCACAATCAGTTTGATCTGGAGAGCGTGAAAAAAAAAACTTGCTTTAACATGGCTTCCAATAATGCAGGTAAAAACATCTTATGTTTAATTATTATTAAGATATTTTAATTGTAAACAGACTTACTCTATTCATCTTTAACAGGATTTAAAATGTAATTCTGTACGATACAGGATTTTTTGATGGGAAAAATACTTTTGACTGAATCGACAAAATTTGTGAGTACTGTTTTTATTTGTATTCTAAATATATAAGTAAAAACAGGTTTGATTAAATATACAATTTGTTTACACAGTGAACGAGTCCTTAATTAATGTGGAACATAACCCTGGTATCACCGATCTGCAAGGTATAGTCATGTTTTATATTTAAAAAAATAATAATAAATAAAAAAACATCCTATTTTCTTATTCTGTTTGAAACTAATGTTTTCTTTCATTTGATTCCTATTTATCACAGATGTTTTAGCTGACAAAGTAGCAGCATTTTCTACACAGCAAAATTTCACAGATGACAAAGCTACTTAATCTGACTCTTCAAAATTGTTTGCAAATCGTTTAAAAAGAAAAAAAGTTAATTCAAAAAAGATATTATCTGCAAAGCGTAATTGTACCAGCGATAAAACAAAAGAATTTTCAGTCTTAGAACAACATTGTTTAAATAAAATTACTAAATACGTGCAACCTTGTGTGGCGTCAACATCTGTTCAATGTGTACCTGTTTGCGAAGTTGGTGAGTATAATTTCACATCTATTTTTAAAGTACTAATTGTTGGTGATTTTAATATCCATGTTGACAATGAAAAAGACGCATTGGGATTGGCATTTAAAGACATTATAAACTCTATTGGAGTTAGACAACACGTATCTGGACCCACTCATCGCCTTAATCATACTTTAGATCTAATACTGTCACATGGACTAAATGTTGATACCATTAAAATTCTGCAGCAGAGCGATGACATCTCAGATCATTACCTAATATCATGTATACTTAATATAGCTAAGGCTGCAAAGCCATCCCCTCGCTTCAAATATGGCAGGACTATAACCGCTGCGACTAAAGATTGCTTTATACATAATCTTCCTCATCAGTTCCATCTCCTCAGAATTACAGATAGCCAAGAGGAACTTGATGTTGCAACAGAAACTACTGACTCTCTCTTTACTAGCACTTTAGACATAGTTGCTCCTCGGCGCTTAAAGAAGATTAAAGCAAATAATCCAACGCCGTGGTACAACGAGCACACTCGGGCCCTTAAAACAGCAGCCAGAAAAATGGAGCGTAGCTGGAAGAAAACAAAACTGGAGGTTTTTCGCAATTTGTGGAAAGAGAGCATGATTGCATACAGAAAGGCCATAAAACTGCTAGATCTGCTTATTTCTCAACTCTTTTAGAAGAAACAAACACAACCCTAGGTATTTATTCGATACAGTGGCTAAATTAACAAAGGATAAAGCTTCACTTCTGACGCTTGTAAACAACACAGCAGTAATGACTTTATGAACTTCTTTACTAGTAAGATTGATAACATTAGAGTAAAATTGTGGCCATGCAGCCGTCTACTACAGTGTCGCTCAGACGGAACATTGTAGTCTCACTGAGGAAAAATTACACTCATTCACTGCTATAGGAGGAGAAGAATTGGCTAAACTTGTTAAATCATCAAAATCAACAACATGTATGCTTGACCCTATACCGACTAGGCTATTAAAAGAGATGCTTCCAGAGGTCATAGATCCTCTGCTTAATATTATTAATTCATCCTTGACATTAGGATATGTACCAAAAACTTTTAAGTTGGCTGTAATTAAACCACTTATTAAAAACCGCAACTTGATCCTAAAGAATTAGTCAATTACAGACCAATCTCGAATCTACCGCTTCTATCAAAAATATTAGAAAAGGCTGTGTCTTCACAATTATGTTCCTTTTAGAAAGAAATTGTATATGTGAGGATTTCCAGTCAGGATTTAGACCGTATCATAGTACTGAGACTGCTCTAATTAGAGTTACAAATGATTTACTCTTATCATCTGATTGTGGTTGTATCTCTATTAGTGTTACTCGATCTTAGCGCTGCATTCGATACTATCGATCACAATATTCTTTTGAATAGACTCGAAAATTATGTTGGCATTAGTGGAACTGCATTGGCATGGTTTAAATCTTACTTATCTGACCGCTATCAGTTTGTAGCAGTAAATGAAGAGATGTCACACCGATCACAAGTTCAGTATGGAGTACCGCAAGGCTCAGTGTTAGGACCGCTGTTTTTCACCCTGTATATGCTACCACTGGGAGATATCATTAGGAAGCATGGCGTTAGTTTTCATTGTTATGCTGATGATACTCAGCTCTATATTTCTTCACACCCTGACTAAACTTACCAATTCACAAGATTAACGGAATGCATAGCTGATATTAAAATTGGATGAATAGTAATTTCTGCAACTTAATTCAGATAAAACTGAATTTTTAATTATTGACAGAAAAGCTCCACAAGTAGTGCCCTAGAATACTGTCTAACCCTCGATGGCTGCTCTGTCAAGTCCTCGTCGTCAGTGAGGAACCTGGGTGTGCTCTTTGATACCAATCTTCGTTTGAAAGCCACGTTTCTAGCATCTGTAAAACTGCATTCTACCATCATAAAAATATATCTAAATTACGTCACATGCTTTCAATGCAAAATGCTGAACAATTAGTACATGCGTTCATGAGCTCAAGGCTAGATTATTGTAATGCTCTACTGGGTGGTTGCCCTGCTCGCCTAATAAATAAACTCCAGCTGGTCCAAAACGCAGCAGCTCAAGTTCTTACTAGAACCAGGAAGTACGATCATATTAGTCCAGTTCTGTCAACACTGCACTGGCTCCTATTAAACATCGCATACATTTTAAAATCTTGCTTTTTACTTATAAAGCAATAAATGGTTTAGCTCCCCAGTACTTAAGCGAGCTCTTAACGCATTATACTCCATCACGTCAATTGCAGTCTCTAAACTCTGGCCAGTTGAAAATACCTAGAATATCTAAATCAACTGCAGGCGGTCGATCCTTTTCCTATTTAGCACCTAAACTCTGGAACAGTCTTCCTAGCATTGTTCGGGAAGCAGACACACTCTGTCAGTTTAAATCTAGACTAAAAACACATCTCTTTACTATGGCATACACATAGAACATTTTTAACTTTCTTTATTCAAATCAAATGACTGATTGTTAGGCTGCATTAACTAGGTCAGCGGAACCGGAACACTTCCCATAACACCTGATGTACTCGTTACATCATAAAAAGAGTGGCATCCACACTAATGTTAGTCTCTCTGTTTATCCCGAGGTTTACTGCAGTCGGCCGGATCCAGGCCGTGTCCGGATCGGATGGTGGACCTGCATCTGGACATGACCAGCTCATCCTGGAGTGTCTGCTGAGACCGTGTCCATTAGTGTCTCCTCTGAATTTGCCTCACCGGAACGTCATCCTCAATTAACCCGTCTCCGGCGCAATAACTCCGATCTTTCAAGTATTCATATTCTTGTGTAATCGACGCGCCATCCTAAATGAACCCGTCTCGTGCGTCATACCCAACATTTCGAATATTCCTATCTAATATGATTTATGACCTGCAAGGTTGCCAGAGTAATAATTATACACTGTTAATAATAGGCCAGAGGAGAACTGGCACCCCGACTGAGTCTGGTTTCTCCCAAGGTTTATTTTTCTCCATCATGCCCTGATGGAGTTTTGGTTCCTTGCCACTGTCGCCTTTGGCTTGGCTTGCTCAGTTGGGGACACTCAAATTATGATCCAAGTTACTCAACTAAATATACAAATAGAATTTATTAATTTGGTCATATATAATTCTATAAACTATCCAAATTAAACTAGCCAAATCAAATTTTGTTGCAATGTTTAACACTGTGAAGCTGCTTTGAAACAATTGTCATTGTAAAAGCGCTATATAAATAAAGTTGATTGATTGATTGATTTTATTTAGAACAAGTTTTATGCAAAAAAATGATTGATGGCTTTGACCTTTTGCCCGGTTGAACCTCCGGGGTTAGGGTCATGGGGGGGTCCGATATGATATATGATGTTTTGACAGCTGTTTTATCCTTTGAAGTCGGTGCAATAATAATAATATATGATGTTTTGACAGGCAGTTTTATCCTTTGAAGTGGGTATAATATATGATGTTTTATGATAGATGGTTTTATCCTTTGAAGTGGGTATAATATATGATAGTTTGAAGTCGTTAATAATAATACTTTATGTTTATGCTAGACAGCTTTGTCCTTTGAAGTGGGTATGATGTTTTATCTTTTGAAGTGGGTATAATATATGATAGTTTGAAGTCGTTAATAATAACACTTTATGTTTATGCTAGACAGCTTTGTCCTTTGAAGTGGGTATAATATATGATGTTTTGATAGATGGTTTTGTCTTTTGAAGCAGCTGTTATCACTGTTACCCCCTCCTCATTCCATAGCTTATACGGCTTTACTGTGAAAACTGCCTCACAAAGTTGAATGTTTATAAAATAGCTTAATAAAAAAATAATAAATAATCCACTGAACCAATCATTTCAGAATAAAATGGATTCACAAAAAATTTTACGCAGTTAAATGTTTATAGAGTTAAAGAAAAAAAGTAATAATACTTCATATTTATGGTAGACAGGTTTTGTCTTTTGAAGACAGTTATCACTGTTACCCCCTCCTCATTCCATAGCTTATACGGCTATACTGTGAAAACTGCGAAGTGTATCTCACACAAACATTATATTCTTTTAAAAATAATATAAAACGAAAATCTGCCTCACAAAGTTGAATGTTTATAAAATAGTTTAATAAAAACAATAATAAAAAAATCCACTGAACCAACCATTTCAGTTTAAATAAAATGGAGTCACAAAAATAGCACTCAGTTAAATGTTTATAGAGTTGAAAAAAAAAATAATAATAAAGCAATACAATGTATGAAACGGTTCACAAAAATTATCTTTCATGTTAAGAGAGTCTGCATCTAACATTCCTCATCTTTTAAAAATAAATAAATGAAAGGGCCTACCATGTAGCCATCCATACATCCTATTTCCTGAATGTCTCTCAAGCATCGTCTCTCACCCGCAGGGCTGCGTGTGTGTGTGTGTGTGTGTGTGTGTGTGTGTGTGTGTGTGTGTGTGTGCATAAATAACCATACCGCTTTAGATCTTTCCCTTTTGAAACGTAGCTCATCCGCGGGAGTTGGGCACGTGTAACAGTCTGATGTGAAATACACCCCATGAGCCCCCTCCACTATGAAATGGATGTTTCAGACCCACACAGAGACGCGAGGGGTTACCAGATGAACCTCTGGGCATCATGTCACAGCCCATGTAAAGTTAGTCGGCTAACGCCATTCCAGAGCGAATGTTGTTTGTACTCATTTTAAGTCAAAGCATAATCTTAAAAGTTGAAATTCTAAATAAAATAAAATAAATTAATATCTTCTTTATCTTCCCAGAAGACTGATGTGTAAAGGTAGGATCTGATCCCCCATGGTAGGAATAATTTTGCTTAAATTCGACCTAAAACATGTTAAAAAACTATTAACCTTGTATGAACCCATGCTATGAAAAACATTGACAAAGTTTGTCCTACTCTGTGGTCAAAGACACAGCATTTGTAAAGTTTAATTTTAAAGAATATTTAATTTTACTCGTCTTATGTCTAAGCATGATCTTACTTTAAACTTTAAATAATAACTGGTCATATCTTCTACTATTCAATCTTATGGTAGTCGTGATCTAGGATTGCACGTACAAGTATATGATTTTACTTTTCTTGTGTCTTCCAAACTGGCCTTTATCAGTGTGGAAACATACCCTTTACAGAAAATATACCATCGATTATCTACTCAAAATGTGTAGAAATTTGAAAATGTAACCATATGTTGATGAGACCGTTTGTCTGTTGGACAGCATGAACAGACTTTGGAGAGAGCTGATGATGCTAGCAGGGAGTTTGCCATTTGACCCCAACGATTTTCCAGGGTGTTAAAGACCCTACAAGGCAGTCATTCATTTCAATTGTTATTCACAAAACAGCACAGTTAAACCGAGTGAATCTTTAACATTTAAAATTGTGTTTAAAAACCTTATAGTTAAACTTACATTTTTAAAATGGTACATGTCACATGGATCTATATTTCACTTGTCTTAGTTCTACAATGTTTCAATATCAATTCATTTCCTAGTAGAAAATAATGTTTGCTGCAATGCACACATCTGTAAGATACACTACATATGTAAGATAGCAAAATCAAACACTGTATTACACTTTTCCAAAAGATAATCATGCTTTAAAATTTGAAGAAAAAGTTGATCAAATGTATCTTCGTGCCTGTTGTGTTCTGACACAATGCCATTAATTGGTGCTTTTTGTTTTATAAAATAAAACACTTCTCTTGTTTCTGCAACGTTTCATGCTACTTTTATCAATCAGATAAATATGTTAATACATTATGAAACGAGAATAATGCTACCAAATATATTTGGTGCATTTTATTTTAAAATACAACTAAAACAGATTTTTCTTTTAAGAAACTTGACTAAAATTATTTTAGAACAAAATAAAAAAAAAAAATCCTGGCATTTTACAGTTATGCGGTACAATAATTCAGATGAAACTACTTTCCAAACAAAGTATGTTTCAGCATGTTATGTGAGCTCATGCCATTTCTATTGGTCTTTTTACTAATGGCCCCTGCATCAGAATCCAGCTAGTTATCAGCTAAGTTTGCTCCAGCCGCTTATTAACATTGTCTTTATTTATTTATACCATAATAATGAAGGAAAACTAAATAAAAGATATTGATATGAAGCTTATTGTCATTGCTTCTTCCCTACAGATAAAATCCTTTTTTATGTGTGCACAAAACCCGGGTGTAAATTCAAGAGGCCTTGAGTAACTAAGAAACCAGTGACATTGTATAAGAAAAAGTGTCCACTTTATTACGATAGACATTTTTCCCTATTCTTAGAAGCATTATCAAGATTACTGTTCATTTGATTTGTCGGCCTGTATATGTTTTAGATGAAGATTCCTATCTGGTTATTGTCAGCGCAAGTTCGTGCAAATCATGACGTGTGATGAAGACGGACCTTTCATTTTAAGTATATTTTTTAAATGTATGACAAACCTACATTTCAAATGCTTTACCTCAGGTGTTTCACAACCACAGGGAAAACATTGTTTTGTAAGACTCATGAAACCTAATCTTGGTGAATTTTTCTCACCTATAACAAAACTTTGTTCATACAAAACAAGTACGTTTTACACGTTGACCTTTTAACTATTTTTGTAGGTATTTTTGTAAATATTTTAGAGGAATTACTAGAAGATTAAATGCACCCGAATGTTTGTAGATGATGTGATTTAGATTTCAGATGATTCTGTTTGTTGAACTTTTGTTTGTTTTGAGAACCATCAACATTATAGGAATGAATGAAAATTAAGAACTTACGTGACGAGAGTTCACGCTGATGAACCATCAACATGAAAAAGACTGTTGCATTCATTAAAGTTTGCGCTTGTTAAACAAAGTTACCACTCCTCTTGCAAAGGCGCATTTTGAACATTAGCCTTATACAGGTATTATCTTTGCACATATCCCTATGTAATTCAAGAGGTACATTTAAGAAAGTACCATTTTATTATCAATTCAGGAAAAAAAACATTCATAAGCACTTGTGAAAGTTTGTCATTTCGGATTTGTAAATAATGATTTTTTACTACTCCACTGGATAGTCATTAGATTTAGATGATTTTAAATGTGTGACCAAACTCTTCTTTTGACAAACCAACAGTTCAAATTATTTAACAAATCGTTTCTTTCACAACCCTACTTGACATTAAAGATTGAGACATGTTGTCAACTATTATTGACATCTGACCCTGACGTACTACACATCACTTCAATCAATCAATCAATCAATCAACTTTATTTATATAGCGCTTTTACAATGACGATTGTTTCAAAGCAGCTTCACAGTGTTAAACAGGACAACATTGCAACAAAATTTGATTTGGCTAGTTTAATTTGGATAGTTTATAGAATTATATATGACCAAATTAATAAATTCTATTTGTATATTTAGTTGAGTAACTTGGATCATAATTTGAGTGTCCCCAACTGAGCAAGCCAAGCCAAAGGCGACAGTGGCAAGGAACCAAAACTCCATCAGGGCATGATGGAGAAAAATAAACCTTGGGAGAAACCAGACTCAGTCGGTGTGCCAGTTCTCCTCTAGCCTATTATTAACAGTGTATAATTATTACTCTGGCAACCTTGCAGGTCATAAATCATATTAGATAGGAATATTCGAAATTTTGGGTATGACGCACGAGACGGGTTCATTTAGGATGGCGCGTCGATTACACAAGAATATGAATACTTGAAAGATCGGAGTTATTGCGCCGGAGACGGGTTAATTGAGGATGACGTTGCGGTGAGGCAAATTCAGAGGAGACACTAATGGACACGGTCTCAGCAGACACTCCAGGATGAGCTGGTCATGTCCAGATGCAGGTCCACCATCCGATCCGACACGGCCTGGATCCGCCGACTGCAGTAAACCTCGGGATAAACAGAGAGACTAACATTAGTGTGGATGCCACTCTTTTATGATGTAACGAGTACATCAGGTGTTATGGGAAGTGTTCCCGGTTCCGGCTGACCTAGTTAATGCAGCCTAACAATCAGTCATTTGATTTGAATAAAGAAAGTTAAAAATGTTCTATGTGTATGCCATAGTAAAGAGATGTGTTTTTAGTCTAGATTTAAACTGACAGAGTGTGTCTGCTTCCTAACAATGCTAGGAAGACTGTTCCAGAGTTTAGGTGCTAAATAGGAAAAGGATCGACCGCCTGCAGTTGATTTAGATATTCTAGGTATTTTCAACTGGCCAGAGTTTAGAGACCGCAATAGACGTGATGGAGTATAATGCGTTAAGAGCTCGCTAAGTACTGGGGAGCTAAACCATTTATTGCTTTATAAGTAATAAGCAAGATTTTAAAATGTATGCAATGTTTAATAGGAGCCAGTGCAGTGTTGACAGAACTGGACTAATATGATCGTACTTCCTGGTTCTAGTAAGAACTCGAGCTGCTGCGCTTTTGGACCAGCTGGAGTTTATTTATTAGGCGAGCAGGGCAACCACCCAGTAGAGCATTACAATAATCTAGCCTTGAGCTCATGAACGCATGTACTAATTGTTCAGCATTTTGCATTGAAAGCATGTGACGAATTTAGATATATTTTTAAGATGGTAGAATGCAGTTTTACAGATGCTAGAAACGTGGCTTTCAAACGAAAGATTGGTATCAAAGAGCACACCCAGGTTCCTCACTGACGAGGACTTGACAGAGCAGCCATCGAGGGTTAGACAGTATTCTAGGCACTACTTGTGGAGCTTTTCTATCCAATAATTAAAAATTCAGTTTTATCTGAATTAAGTTGCAGGAAATTACTATTCATCCAATTTTTAAAATCAGCTATGCATTCCGTTAATCTTGTGAATTGGTAAGTTTCACAGGTGTGAAGAAATATAGAGCTGAGTATCATCAGCATAACAATGAAAACTAACGCCATGCTTCCTAATGATAGTGGTAGCATATACAGGGTGAAAAGCAACGGTCCTAACACTGAGCCTTGCGGTACTCCATACTGAACTTGTGATCGGTGTGACATCTCTTCATTTACTGCTACAAACTGATAATGGTCAGATAAGTAAGATTTAAACCATGCCAATGCAGTTCCACTAATGCCAACATAATTTTCGAGTCTATTTAAAAGAATATTGTGATCGATAGTATCGAATGCAGCGCTAAGATCGAGTAACACTAATAGAGAGATACAACCACGATCAGATGATAAGAGTAAATCATTTGTAACTCTAATTAGAGCAGTCTCAGTACTATGATACGGTCTAAATCCTGACTGGAAATCCTCACAGATGCCATTTCTTTCTAAAAAGGAACATAATTGTAAAGACACGGCCTTTTCTAATATTTTTGATAGAAACGGTAGATTCGAGATTGGTCTGTAATTGACTAATTCTTTAGGATCAAGTTGCGTTTTTAATAAGTGGTTTAATTACAGCCAACTTAAAAGTTTTTGGTACATATCCTAATGTCAAGGATGAATTAATAATATTAAGCAGAGGATCTATGACCTCTGGAAGCATCTCTTTTAATAGCCTAGTCAGTATAGGGTCAAGCATACATGTTGTTGATTTTGATGATTTAACAAGTTTAGTCAATTCTTCTCCTCCTATAGCAGTGAATGAGTGTAATTTTTCCTCAGTGAGACTACAATGTTCTGTCTGAAGTGATACTGTAGTAGACGGCTGCATGGTTATAATTTTATTCCTAATGTTATCAATCTTACTAGTAAAGAAGTTCATAAAGTCATTACTGCTGTGTTGTTTACAAACGTCAGAAGTTGAAGCTTTATCCTTTGTTAATTTAGCCACTGTATCAAATAAATACCTAGGGTTGTGTTTGTTTTCTTCTAAAAGAGTTGAGAAATAAGCAGATCTAGCAGTTTTTATGGCCTTTCTGTATGCAATCATGCTCTCTTTCCACAAATTGCGAAAAACCTCCAGTTTTGTTTTCTTCCAGCTGCGCTCCATTTTTCTGGCTGCTGTTTTAAGGGCCCGAGTGTGCTCGTTGTACCAGCGTTGGATTATATGCTTTAATCTTCTTTAAGCGCCGAGGAGCAACTATGTCTAAAGTGCTAGTAAAGAGAGAGTCAGTAGTTTCTGTTGCAACATCAAGTTCCTCTTGGCTATCTGTAATGCTGAGGAGATGGAACTGATGAGGAAGATTATGTACAAAGCAATCTTTAGTCGCAGCGGTTATAGTCCTGCCATATTTGAAGCGAGGGGATGGCTTTGCAGCTTTAGCTAAATTAAGTATACATGATATTAGGTAATGATCTGAGATGTCATCGCTCTGCTGCAGAATTTTAATGGTATCAACATTTAGTCCATGTGACAGTATTAGATCTAAAGTATGATTATGGCGATGAGTGGGTTTAGAATGTCTTTAAATGCCAATCCCAATGCGTCTTTTTCATTGTCAACATGGATATTAAAATCACCAACAATTAGTACTTTATCTGCAGCCAGTACTAACTCTGATAGAAAAACAGCAAATTCTTTGATAAAGTCTGTATTGTGCCCTGGTGGCCTGTATACAGTAGCCAACACAAATGTCAAACGGGATTTATCATTTACACTACACAATGTTACATAAAGCACCAAAACTTCAAAGGAATTATATTTGAAACTAGACTTCTGAGTAATACTGAAGTTATCATTATAAATTACAGCAACACCTCCCTTTTCCTTTCAGACGTGGCTCGTGTTTATAACAATAATCTTGGGGAGTGGACTCATTTTAAGTAATGTAGTCGTCAGGTTTTAGCCAGGTTTCTGTCAAACACAGCACATCTAGGTTATCATCTATAATCATATCATTAACATTAAGCGTTTTTGGCGAAAGGGATCGAATATTCAGCAACCCGAGATTTATCAATTGTTCATCCGTATTATATCTGTTGTTTATTTGTTGGACATCAATTAAATTTTTACTGTTGAATGGTTTTGATGGTTTTTTATATATACTGATTCGGGGAACAGACACAGTCTCTATGTGATAATATCTAGGTGAAAGCGTCTCTATGTGCTGGGATTTAGCTAACTCTGGTGACGTGAGACAGCTAGCAGACGGTTGGTTTAGCCAGTTTGTCTGCTTCCTGACCTGGGCCCCAGTGAGTCAAGGTTTAGCTCTAAGACTATGTGCCAAATTACTAGAGAGAAGAGCAGCACCAGCCCGGGTAGGATGAATAGCGTCTATCTTCAACAGGTCGGGTCTGCCCCAAAAACTTTTCCAATTGTCTATGAACCCTATGTTATTTTGCGGACACCACTTAGACAACCAGCCATTGAGTGATGATAATCTGCTAACTATTTCATCACTCCTTTTAACAGGGAGGGGGCCAGATAGACAGACTGCCGGTGACATCGTACTTGCGAGTTTACACACCTCTTTAATGTTAATTTTGGTGATCTCCGACTGTGTCGAACATCATTAGTGCCGGCGTGAATAATAATCTTAGAGAATTTACGATTAGCTTTAGCCAGCACTTTTAAATTTGCTTTGATGTCAGGCGCTCTGGCTCCCGGTAAACATGTGACTATGGTGGCTGGTGTCTCTATTTTCACGTTCCGTGTAATAGAATCGCCAATAACTAGGGCACTTTCAACAGGATCCTCAGTGGGTGCATCACTGAGTGGGAGAACCTGTTTGATGTTCTAATCGGAACGGAAGAGTGGTTTTTAGATCCGAATATGCTGTCTCACAGTCACCCAATTGCCCTGCTGCAAGGGCTCAGCCGGAACCAAACAATGAGTGTTCACTAAGCTAGTCGCATCCAAGGCAGTATCTAAAGCTGTTACATTCTCACTACTCTCACATAAAGTCTGGATGCGTGTCTCTAAATCTGAAATCTTCTCCGTCAGCCTGATTAATTCCTTACATTTAACACATGTGAAGCCCTGTTCGCCAACGGAGATAGATATGCTAAACATGTAGCATGCAGTGCAAGTGACAATGACAGGAGAAGAAGACATGGCTTACCGTATTTGTTGATGAATCCAAAACTTACCACACAACTTACTCCACTTAGTTTGTTTGATGGAGTCTATTTAATAATCCAACTCACCACAGTTGTCTAATGAACTCAGAAAACAGGAGACCCGGGTGCCGGGATGGAAAGCTACCAGGCTAGCGAAAAGCTAACACGTGGTAGTGATTTAGATTAAAAGCTAGTGATGTCAAATTTAACTTGATAGGCTATATTAAACAATATATGGTGATTAGTAAGTTATATTTAGCAGTATAGATAACAAAGAAAATATATCAAATAGAGATTCAAACGCAGCTATACAGAGCTACAAACACTGAAGCATGCAGCAGCAGCAGTAGGTAGACTGGAGCAATCGATCAGGGAGAATCATTGTTTATTTCTTGTTTACTTGAAATAAACAAGATGTGCTAAAATTCTGATTTGTTAGAGGAATTGTACCACATCAACATAAGCTACCCGTTGTTTTAGGTTGGTTAATATTTTACAACAATTAGTATGCATGCTCAATTTACTACTACAAATGTGTACTGCGGATAAGAAAAGAGACAATCAGCTATAAAGAAAACATAAAACAGAATCTTCTGATCTATTGTAAAAGTTTATGTTGATTGTAAATGATTTTCCCCCGCCAGTAGATGACAGTTTTACATTTTGTTTCGTTGTACAGTTTTTAGATGAAGACTACTCCTTGAGCACAGTCAAACAGGCATAATACAGCATGAAATTAAACGATGATGTTCTTTTAGGTGGTCTGTCTACATAATGCATCATCGTGAAAAGCAAGTCTTGATGTTTTTCTGTTACATTTACACTTATTGTGCTTAAAACACGTCCATCTATTACAACATGTTACATTTGAGAATGATGTGGTGACACTATTTATTTTTTTGTACGCATCTTTAAACACGGCTCTGATAAAAAAGTAAGTGATTTTACTAGTTATTTTCAGTGAGAGGTTAGTTGATTCAGGCAGTTTTATTTTGTCCACGCCAGTACTATGTCTTTTAGACGACGGCCTTTTAGTTTGAATCCATGAAACAATGTGTCGTCATGGTTGTCTCCATAATTTGTTCTACTTTTAGGAAGCAGTTTTTGTCCTTCAATGGAAAAATACCAAAATAGTTTAACATCCCTTCATTTTTTTTTTTACAATTTTAAATATTTGTTCAACTTAAATATTAGCCTTTTACAAAGCTGTCAGGCAGGATATTTGATTAATCATTAAATTACTAAACCTGTAAGCGGTAGAAACATAACAGTAAGCGAGACGTGTTATAAAACGTGTAATAAAACATTTCAGCACAAACTCAGCAACAGTACACATCATAAATACGGTGAAACAGGTGTAACCATTCAAAGCTTTATTATGGGGATTTTTTCACTGCGGTAGACTGACCAAACCAATTTTATGTTTCTTTGTTCAAGTTTTTCTGAAACACTGTGTTTCACCATGGTTTAAATTTTTTAAACATCACCATTCTTTTTCGTGCGTAATTTTAATTACGTGCATATTTGTTTTCTTTTACCGTTTTCCCTTTACACTTTGTGTGAACTTTGTTCAACTCTGTGTGAACATTTAGGTACCTCTCTAAAATGCCTTGGGGAAAAAAACTTCTCTTGGTGTTCTCAACATCTCTTTGTTCGTATGCAGCATTTGGTTAATTTAATAAAATGATACCACCTTATTCACTTGAATCATTTACATTGTATATAATCCTATTTTAAACTACCTTAAATATGTTTTGGAGGAGAAAGAATGCGCCGCGAGGTTCTTTGAAACATTTTGTTTTGGATGTGTAAATCTATTTTTAATGAGCTCGGACACTGCCATAAAAACAACATCAAGTTAAGTGATTCAGCCTTTTATTTCAACAATATGTAGGTTGAATATACATTGTAGTAGTGAAGTAAATGATAAAATGGCATAAAGTAAAACAATAAAAATTACATTACAAGCGGTCTAACCAGAAAAGAAAATCTCTGCATGCTATCATGTTTTGGTCTAGTATGTAGTTTAGCAGCATTTCAACAACTTCACTGATGGTGCTATCGTCTGCAATTTTTGATTCCAGTGACACACATACATCTGATACAGATGTACACATACAGAAAATTTCTGTAACTCCTAGCTCGTCGCTACAATCACTGATCACATCCAGAACTTTTCTGAGAAATACACAGACAGGCTCTTCGGTGTAATGACACACACTAGTCATATCAGGCCATGAATTTGTCAGGTCTCTTACGTCTTCCATTTTATTTTTTGAGATTTTTTGCACGTTTGTTGTCCCCTGAGCAGTCATCATCCGGTTTGCGTGCGGCTTTGATAATCGTATGCATCAATCGTATGCATTTAATCTCATTTAGTTAAATCAGGTTATCATTCTTTGTCAGTTTTGAGTAGTTAATATATTTTCCATTAAAGTATTAAAGGGTTTCAGCACTTTACCCCATTGAAAGGTACCCCAGTTACAGTACAAAGCATGAATGATCATACCCCTTTTTTATTATTAATAATTCAATTCAATTCAATTAAAATATATTTGTATAGCGCTTTTCACAATACACATTGTTGCAAAGCAGCTTTACAGAAAGTGCATTTCATAAATGTACATTGAAAAATGTTAGAAAAAGTTAATCAATCATGTATTATTTTAGGCCATAATAGCGCTGGCGTTGAGTCGGCTCTTCACAGGCGCCGAGTCGTCTCATCACAGGTGTTGGGGCATTTGAAGTCTCCATGAGAGGCTGGATACAAACTGGAGCTGACGAACTATTTACCTCGGGTAAATAGAAAAAATATTTAGAGAGACATTCAGGAAAGTCTTACTACTGAAGACTGCCCCGTACACCCTACGAAGAAGGGGGTTGGGGGCAGTCCCCAGTCGGTCGTCCTGATAAACTCTGCGCAGAGCTCAGTTATCGCAATCAACCTGGTTCCTAACCGGAGGATTCTAGAGCAGCGCTCAATATCAGGTTTGACAACTACTTCGGTGCAAACGGTTGAGTTGTTCATAGATTACATTGGTCTAAAGTAAAACTAGCCAAATTTAAATCAGACATAGATCCTCACTGTGATAGATGTAAAACCGAGCCAGGCACTCTGTCTCACATGTTTTGGCTCTGTCCAAAACTCAAAGATTTCTGGAAGTCTATATTTAAATTTATTTCTGACACATTGGGGACAGTCATAGAGCCTGATGCCATGATCTCTGTATTTGGTATTGTAACGCAGCATTTTCACTTAAATCAAAACAACAAAAGCCTCATAGCATTTGCTACTCTTTTAGCTCGACGGCAGATACTGCTTAAATGGAAAGACAAGTTCCCTCCATCTTTTAAAATGTGGCTCACTGATCTTTTATATAAGATTTTATATAATCTGACCATGGAAAAAATAAGGTATGTTACAGCAGGCTGTGCCTATAAATTTTTTGATATCTGGCAACCTGTTCTGGAACAAATTAGGAGGATGGATCCCTCTCTAATCTCAATTTCAGAGGAGTAATATACTGTACGTACTTATGCTTTCTTTTCTAACACATGTTAATGATTGTTTTTGTTTTTTATTTTTATTTAATATGTGTATTGGTGCAACAGGTGGGGATTGTTCTTGGGTGGGTTGGGTAACATAAAAAGAAAAAAGAAAATGTATTGTAAAGTGTATCTTAGGTTTGATAAGATGTTCAATAAAAACATTTTGAAGAAAAAAAAAACCAGGGCAGGAGCATGCTGGCCAAGTGAGTTTTTAGTTAAAAAATTAAATAAGACTATGATTAATAAGTTCTGTTGTCATATTATTCAATTACTTTTACTGGGTGGTATTTTGACCGTGGTATCGATTTAGTATCGGTATCGAGGTATTTTAGTCTGGTATCGTATCAAAGTCATAATTTTGGTATCGTGACAACACTACTGGCTTGCAAAACAATTCTTCAGAAGGATTCAGTTTCAGAGCATTTCGCAATCAATGAAAAACGCAGTTCTGCAAAACAAATTCTTATGAACAATTACAACGTTTTCTTTACCATGATTTATATCGTAATATGTTGTATACAGTGTAAGACTGTATATTTTGTCTCTCTCATATGAATTGAACAAGCATCCCATAATAATAAGACATGGTCATTTCAAAATAAGTCCCGTTCGGTTACACAATGTGTTTCACTATTTGTCCGCCTGACTTTTTATACTCCCACAGGAGCTCAGTTTCTCAGGATAATTTTTTTCACTGCCCCAGCAGTGCTGTTCCTTCTGCTCCCACAGGAATTCAGTTTCTCTGGCTAATTTTCTCCACTATTACAGCAGTGCTGTTCCCTGTGCTCCCACAGGGGCTCAACTTCTCTGGATAATTTTCTCCACTGCCAGAGCAGTGCTGTTCCCTCTGCTCCCACAGGAGCTCGGTTTCTCTGAATAATTTTCTCCACTATCACAGAAGTACTGTTCCCTCTGCTCCCACAGGAGCCCAGTTTCTCTGGATAATTTTCTCCACTGTCACCAGGGTGCTATTCCCTCTACTCCAACAGGAGCTCAGTTTATCTGGCTAATTTCTCCACTATCACAGAAATGCTTTTCCTTCTTCTCCCACAGGAGCTCAGTTTCTATGGCTAATTCCTCCACTACCTCAGCAGTGCTGTTCCCTCTGCTCCCGCAGGAGCTCAGTTTCTCTGGCTAAATTCTCCACTGCCAGAGCAGTGCTGTTCCCTCTGCTCCCACAGGAGCTCGGTTTCTCTGAATAATTTTCTCCACTATCACAGAAGTACTGTTCCCTCTGCTCCCACAGGAGCCCAGTTTCTCTGGATAATTTTCTCCACTGTCACAGGGGTGCTATTCCCTCTACTCCCACAGGAGCTCAGTTTATCTGGCTAATTTCTCCACTATCACAGAAATGCTGTTCCTTCTTCTCCCACAGGAGCTCAGTTTCTATGGCTAATTCCTCCACTACCTCAGCCGTGCTGTTCCCTCTGCTCCCGCAGGAGCTCAGTTTCTCTGGCTAAATTCTCCACTGCCAAGCAGTGATGTTCCCTCCCAGAATCTCCAATTCCTACATGACCTTCTTTTCTCTCCATGCTCCCCACAGCCGAACCAGACCGCCAATTAGACTGGGGATTTCTCAGTTACCCTTAAAACCACAAGCAAACATTTATCCCGCTTCCTAACATTTTCTGACTTCAATAGTTTTTCTCGTTTTACCGGAATAATCGTCAGCTTTCCCCCACAGGCAGCGCAAACTAAATGATTACCTAGGAATCATAGCCGAGCTTGCAATATCCTATGGAGGAGGGCATTTCTACACGCACCATAAACTTTTTCAGCCAAAAAAGTGCTGTGCGAGTTGCACAGTAGAACCAGTGCATAAACTGCAGTTCAGACGCTAGCGTGGGGCAGCATCTGCTAGCTGCATAGGCCCAATCATTTCAACAGGTTATAACATCACCCACGTCCAGTGGCCTGCAGCTCCAGTGGCACAAACAAGTGCGAGCCTTCCTTTGCTTAAGTACAAGTCACACTTTAAGTACAAGCCCACTTTTTTTTCCTATCATCCAACCAACTTTTCTTTTCAAACCACAGAGGAAAACCAAGCGTGAGGCCGCCACCGACATCCGCAGCCCTGGTGTATAACCCTCCCACCTCCCTCATGCAAACCCATTGGACACTTTTTTTCAGCGCTCTATGAGAAGTGGAAAGTTTCCATGCAGTGAGAGTGCAAGTTGCCACACAGCAAGTCAGCAGGAAGTTCCCATGCAGAGCGAAAGAGTGGAAAGTTCCACGCAGCCAGTCAGTGTAAAGTTTCCACATAGCAAGAAAGTGGAAAATTTCCACACAGAATAAGTGGTAAGTGGAAAGTTTCCACGCAACAAGTCAGTGGAAAGTTTCCACGCAGCAAGCCAATGGAAAGGTTCCAGGAAGCAAGAAAGCGAAAAGGATCCGCATCACATTCCTGAACCAATGGAATGGCATATCCTTTTTCTATAGCAATCTCGTTTCGTCCCATACCGATATCCAGTTGTTCACAGACGCAGCCCCTTGATCGGCTTTGGGGGATTTTTACCAAGGCCGTTGGTTTCACTTCTCAATGGCCACCACAGCTCCAGGACATAAGCCCTCAGCGCTATTCAACCTTTATCGGCTAGTAGTAGCGGCTTTACTGTGGGGGAAAGAATGGGCACTAGCAGCATTTTAGTGCACTGCGACAACGAAGCAACATTGCATTGCATAAATAAAGGACGTTCCAATGCACCTGCCATGATACCACTTTTACGGCGTCTCACTTGGATTTCAGCTTGCGATCAATTTATCATCATCGTTAAATACGTTCCCAGATCAGAAAATCAAATAGCTGATTCGCTCTCGTCTTCTTTTTCAGAAATTCAGGACGTTGGCTCCAGAGGCGGCCCAATTCCTAACTCCAGTACCTTGCTATTCGGAACTAATATTCCCGTGGCTGACCCGTTAAAAACCTTCCTCGAAGCACCGCTCGACACCGTCGTCCAAGCACAGAGCTTTCCACAACTCATATAACATTCCACAACGTTCCCCGAATTCTCTCTCCTTTCAATCACCTCATTTATTTCCTACCTTAATACCGTTAAGGGCCTCCAAGTCGGGTATATCAAAGGGTACTTGAGTGGCATTCAGTTTTCACAAATTATCACATATCACCTTCGCCAGAGATAAACAATTCTCAAACCTCTCTACTGATCAAAGGGATTCAAAGATCCCAGCCGACCCGCCCTGACACAAGACAACCAATAACGATAGACATCCTCACCAAATGCATTCACACCCTGCGTACAAGCTACCAGCCCAGCAATACCGCCCAAACACTCGACACCATGTTTCTTAGCTTTTTTGGTTTTCTGGCTTGGAACTCGCTATTAATTCCAAATTCGACACAAAAATCCACACCACCATCTCAGACTTATCAGTCATTGATAAGGAAACAATATCATACCCGATTCAACAAAGTAAGACTGACCAAACCAAAAAAGGTAATTTTATCTACATTTTTAAACTTTCATCACCAATCCAACCATACCAGTCCATTCTGGCATACCTCCAATGGAGAAATTCTCAGGCCAAATCTCCCATGGAACCCCTGTTCACAGATGAAGTCAACAAACCCGTGACGCGCTTTTGGTTTCAGAAGCAATCCGTTCTTCAAATCCTCAAATCCATTCTCCAACAGGCAGGCATCTCAGCAAAGAACTTCTCAAGCCACGCTTTCCGCATTGGGGCGGCAACATCAGCAGCTCAAAAAGGCCTCTTCCAACAGCAGTTCCAAGCTCTCAGGAGATGGTCCTCAGATGCCTTTCAAAGCTACATCAGGACCAACCGGTTCCACATCAAAAAAGCTCACCAAACTCTCATTGCTTAAAAATCCTCTGGAGCATCCACCGGGGAATTTCTTTCTGTCCAGCAAACAGTGAGTCTCATGTTTCTTTCCTGAGTCAGGGGAAAGTCTTCCATGCTGCGAGTCAGGGGAAGGTCTTCCACGCAGAGAGTCAGGGGAAGGTCTTCCACGCAGAGAGTCAGGGGAAGGCCTTCCACGCAGAGAGTCCGGGGAAAGTATTCCATGTAGCGAGTCAGGGGAAAGTCTTCCACGCAGCGAGTCAGTGGGAAGTATCCACACAGTGGAAAAGTGGCACGTTTCCACGCAGTAAATCAGCATAAAGTTCCATGCATTAAATCAATGGAAAGTTCCACACAGTAAGAAGTGGCACGTTTCCACACAGTAAGAAGTGGCACGTTTCCAAGCAGTAAATCAGCGGAAAGTTCCACGCATTAAGTCAGTGGAGTTTCCACACTACTGTGGCACATTTCCATGCAGCAAATCAGCAGAAAGTTCCCACGGAGTAAGAAGTGGCACATTTCCACGCAGTAAACCAGTGGAACGTTTCAACAAAGCAAGAAAGTGGAAAGTTCCACGCAGTAAATCAGTGAACGTTTCCACGCAGTAAGGCAGTTGAAAGTTTCCACACAGTGAGAAGTGGATCGTTTTCAACACAGCAAGGAAAAGGATAAATTTCACACAGTGAGAAGTGGACAGTTTTCTACACAGCAAGTGTGGAAAACTTCATTTTTCTTCCAGGCGGTCTCCCACGTACAAGACCACACCCTGCTCCCATAAAGAACCATGCGATTCATAAACCAACAAGGGCCGTCCATAGGCGACACAAGCCACTCATGGGCCCTCCTGGTCAAACAACCAGGCCCCCTCTCTCACGTCAGCCGCCAAGCTTGGCACTTCTTGGGGGGTATTTAGCAGGTGGCTGTCCTATGCTTACTAACTTTTTTGGGGGTACTTTGGGTTCGGGCCAAAGTCCGAGCTCGACAGCAGGCCAAATACGCATTTAAATATACTCTCTATAAATTATATGTAAGTGTGAACTCGTGAAATGTTGTTTTACTAAACGAGGTTCGGGAGGAACATGTCAGATAATTGACACAGATGGAGAGTACTCAGCTAATCAACAAAAGAGGGATATATATGCAGCCGTCTTACCTCCATTTTGTTGCCAGTTTTTTCAGCATGTTGCCAGTTTTTTCACCCCTTCTCCACATCTTGCTCTTTCTTTTAGTTCTAAACCACTTACATACGGGGGGTACTCTGGGTTCGGGCCACAGTCCGAGCTCAAAGCCCTCCCCCCGGACCGCACGCCAAATATGCAATTAAATTTACTCTCTATAAATTATATGTAAGTGTGAACTTGGTAAAGGGTAGCGGATGACACTGTTGGAGCGGCTGTCGTTGCTGCACCAATTCTGAAAGAGTGAGGGGTGTATATTTTGCTGTTTAATCCCCAAAGATGGCATAGCTGTTTCAGTTTAGCGGAGAACCAGGCGCTGGTCATAGGTTTATTGACGTCTTCTGTAAGGAACAGCGGGTCTTGGGGGGCAGCGTTTCTCTGGAATTGCAGATACCGTGACATGGAAGAAAAAGGGCAAAACACAGAATTAATTCTGGATAATAATACAGGTCCTTCTCAAAAAACTAGCATATTGTGATAAAAGTTCATTATTTTCCATAATGTAATGATAAAAATTAAACTTTCATATATTTAGATTCATTGCACACCAACTGAAATATTTCAGGTCTTTTATTGTTTTAATACTGAAGATTTTGGCATACAGCTCATGAAAACTCAAATTTCCTATCTAAAAAAATTAGCATATTTCATCCGACCAATAAAATGGCATGGAGGCAATCAGCCTGTGGCACTGCTGAGGTGTTATGGAGGCCCAGGATGCTTTGATAGCGGCCTTAAGCTCATCCAGAGTGTTCGGTCTTGCATCTCTCAACTTTCTCTTCACAATATCCCACAGATTCTCTATGGGGTTCAGGTCAGGAGAGTTGGCAGGCCAATTGAGCACTACCATGGTCAGTAAACCATTTACCAGTGGTTTTGGCCATGTGAACAGGTGCCAGGTCGTGCTGAAAAACGAAATCTTCATCTCCATAAAGCTTTACAGCAGATGGAAGCATGAAGTGCTCCAAAATCTCCTGATAGCTAGCTGCATTGACCCTGCCCTTGATAAAACACAGTGGACCAACAGCAACAGCTGACATGGCACCCCAGACCATCACTGACTGTACCCAACCACTTGACACTGGACTTCAGGCATTTTGGCATTTCCTTCTCCCCAGTCTTCCTCCAGACTCTGGCACCTTGATTTCCGAATGACAAGCAAAATTTGAGCGACAGTCCAGTGCTGCTTCTCTGTAGCCCAGGTCAGGCGCTTCTGCCGCTGTTTCTGGTTCAAAAGTGGATTGACCTGGGCAATGCGGCACCTGTAGACCATTTCCTGCACACGCCTGTGCACGGTGGCTCTGGATGTTTCTACTCCAGACTCAGTCCACTGCTTCCGCAGTCCCCCGAGGTCTGGAATCGGTCCTTCTCCACAATCTTCCGCAGGGTCCGGTCACCTCTTCTCCTTGTGCAGCATTTTTTGCCACACTTTTTCCTTCCCACAGACTTCCCACTGAGGTGCCTTGATACAGCACTCTGGGAACAGCCTATTCGTTCAGAAACTTCTTTCTGTCTTACTCTCTCGCTTGAGGGTGTCAGTGATGGCCTTCTGGACAGCAGTAAGGTCGGCAGTCTTACCCATGATTGCGGTTTTGAGTAATGAACCAGGCTGGGAGTTTTTAAAAGCCCCAGGAATCTTTTGCAGGTGTTTAGAGTTAATTAGTTGATTTAGATTATTAGGTTAATAGCTCGTTTAGAGAACGTTTTCATGATATGCTAATTTTTTGAGATTTCATGAATTTTGGGTTTTCATGAGCTGTATGCCAAAATCATCAGTATTAAAACAATAAAAGACCTGAAATATTTCAGTTGGTGTGCAATGAATCTAAAATATATGAAAGTTTAATTTTTATCATTACATGAACTTTTATCACAATATGCTAATTTTTTTAGAAGGACCTGTATATGCGACCCTTTGTTGAATTTGTCAGTTTTTTGGGTGCTTTAAGAGTAAAGAGAATTGGTTTTGGAGAAGGTGATGTCGGCCGTAGTAAGATCTATATCAGAATTAAATGATAAAGATTTGCATGTGAATTCCCTGCAACTTAAAAACCCATAAAAGGACTACCTCTAGGAGTGTGTTGGTATAAAGATCTTAGAAACACTCTTTCTAAGATGGTGAAGCATTTTGTGCAAAAGAGGTAGAGTAATAGGTGACCGTTTGTCTTTGGCTGCAGGAGAAGTCTTCATGATACCGTTCGAAAGCAGACGAATATCGGGATGTTTGAAGAGCATGGTGCGTTGGGTCCATGCAATGAAAATGGAACTGAATGCCTGCCAGTGTAGCTTTGATGGAAGGGGGTTGTAATTTGCTGGAATTAACACAGTAGATCATGAAGGCGGCTTGCACCTTAACATTTTTTGGAAAAGGTGAGAAAGCGAAAGCGCACAAAACAGAGAAAAATGAGACCAGGCTGAGTGTAAGATTTCAGGGTGGATTTAGCCATTCCCTTTCTCATGAGTTATTTTGCTTCCGCCAGATCGAGGCTATTCAATCTAAAATCATTAGGCGAAAAGGAGGGCATGAGCGCCGGAGGGAAGGGTATCTGGCAGAGGGAGCGAATATCCTGGAATTTAAAACAGGAAAGAGCATAGCTTTGTTATTGTAAAAACCTGGAATAAATGTGGCTTTAAAAATAAAATGCTTTGTGATACTAATCCAGATAAGGTGTCTGATTAAACCATTGATGAAAGGAATAGATTATTTCTACGGCATCTTGGTTATCGCACAGGATGGTGAATTTTTTTTTCTTTTAAAGACCATTCATTTCCCCAGAGTAGACATGAGATGCTAATGGGGTATATTTCGGTATTTTTTGTTATGTTTGTTAATTAACCTTGTGTCTGATATCTCGGACGGCCATTTATGTGCGACCACTTCTTCCCAAACATCCCCCCGAACCTGTGGATGGAGCAGCATCTGTAAAAATTTAAAGGGAGCTAGAAGTTTCAAAGTGTAGTTGTAAAAGAAAGACATTTCGTTCCATTCATTTAGTAGGTGCCTAGGTGGGTCCCGAACGTAATTCGGAAAGACATCCTTGGTCTAGCGTGATTAGATCATGTAGGTAACGTTTTTTTGACAAATCTAAGAGTCTGGATATGAAGGCACAGCTGTGAGGAATAATTCGCATTGCGAAATTAAAGTGATCTAATAGGTACAGCATATCTCGTTTCGGAAAAGACAGAACAGCTTGGAATTCTGGGAGGGATGCTTGCATTGTTTTGCTGTTCAATATGAGGCCTAAAAATTTGGGGGCGAGTAGATTAGGGCTGTCGAAATTGCTCAAAAATGACGTTCGAATATTCCCTCGGAAAAAAACCCCGAATATTCGAACATATGGTTGCGCATTTTGTCAATGACGTTTGTCAAGGCATTACATCAATAACAGGACAAATGAATACAAAGAGACAGAACTACTTGTACAGGTAGTCTATTTAAGTTTAAACATATTTGACAAAATATTACATACATAAAAACAAGTAAATTAACTAATGGCCAAGGCCGCAGACCTCACTCTCTCTCGCCCTCACCCACAAGCCTTGACGCGTCTGCACGAGCACGAGGGTGCGGGCGGCAAAAATGACTCAACGCAGAGTGGCTGGTGATGTCTCATCACACTGGCACCCAGTTTGCACAAATTAGGTGCTTACATTTACAATAGAGCCTACAAAAGTAGAAATAAGCCCTTTTAAATAAATATCCATGTTTAATAAAAAGCAGGGCGAAAGTAACGCGGAACGAAAGTAACAAAGCGATTTTCTCAGAGGCCGGACTACATTTGCGTTCCAAGCTATGACAGCACGTTCAGCACGCAATCCTTGATGGATATGGCAAAAATGACGTGATTTCGTTATCGTTTCCCGCGGTTAGGTCCGAAATGCAGTTTTTGAGTACGGCAAGTAAATGAATGAAGCAGTAATTTTTTTTCTAATTACAAGTTGTGTTTCTCATTTCATGTGTCACAGCAATGATCAATCTACTGATTATTTATTGCTGTTTCACACCCTGAAGGTTTGTCTTTTCAGAGTTTTTCAGTATAAAAAGTAAATTGTGTTTAAATGTCAGGACTTCCTGTCGGGACAAAAGTAACACTTGTTACTTTTGTCCCTCTATCATATATAAAATGCATATTATGCTAATTTTCATATTGTTCATACTGTTGAAGAAAAAAAATATCAAATAGATTGAAATTGCAAATAAAAAAATATTCTAAACAATTCAAGTTTGTACTCTCGGGTTATATTTGAAACATTTGATTAAACTTCAAATTTAAAATGAAAATGTAATTTAATATTTTTTTTGCCAAGATAAAGGACAAAATATGTTTGAAGTTACATATTAACAAGGTCATAGTCAGGTATGTTTAATAAAAACAAGAGTAGCACAAAACAATCTAGCTTATATTGTTGTGTTACTTTTGACCCTCCTGTGTGTTACTTTCGTCCCAGCTGATGGGGTCAAAAGTAATAAAAGTGCATCTTATGTTTAAAGTTAAATAATACTGTAGTCGTTCTGCATTTGTACAAAATACCACCTGCTACTGATAGACCACACTTGTGAGTTATTGGCCACAGCAAATAAATATCTCTGTCTAAAACATTATCTTTTAAAATTAAGTTTTTCTAAAAAGTAGTACTTTCGCCCCTGCTCTCCTCTACTACATAAAAAAAATCACGAAACTAAAATGTTTAGTGAAATTAGGAAATATTTAAGAAATTGTTAATTTAGTTATATACATGTGCATTTATTTTGTTCTCATGTCACAAGTAATAATATCAAGGTTTACTGAGTATTAAACGATTCTTTAGTGTGGTTTTTGGTGAAGTGTACTCAAATAAATATCATCACCTGTGTACATTAGCCCACTTCTTCTCTACGCTTTTTCCTGATGGTTTATAGAACAATTACTCCGAGTCGCCATTGTTTCAAAGAATAGCACAACGGCGAGCTCGTCGAGTATTTAAATGCCTCGTCCGTTTGGAGAGGAGCGTGCCCGCTCAGCGGAGGCTCGCTCAGCGGAGCCAGGCGAAAGTACAAACAAGGCTTTGCACGAGCTCACCAAGTTGAAGACTGGAAGTTGGACAGTTGAAGACTGGAAAAATGTTGCCTGGTCTGATGAGTCTCGATTTCAGTCAGAATTTGGCGTAAACAGAATGAGAACATGGATCCATCAGGCCTTGTTACCACTGTGCAGGCTGGTTGTGGTGGTGTAATGGTGTGGGAGATGTTTTCTTGGCACACTTTAAAGTGCCATAGTGCCAATTGGGCATCGTTTAAATGCCACGGCGTACCTGAGCATTGTTTCTGACCATGTCCATCACTTTATGACCACCATGTACCCATCCTCTGATGGCTACTTCCAGCAGGATAATGCACCATGTCACAAAGCTCGAATCATTTCAAAGTGGTTGCTTGAACATGACAATGAGTTCATTGTACTAAAATGGCCCCTACAGTCACCAGATCTCAACCCATATTTGGGATGTGGTGGAACGGGACCTTTGTGCCCTGGATGTGCATCCCATAAATCTCCATCAACAGTGAGATGATATCCTATCAATATGGCCCAACATTTCTAAAGAATGCTTTCAGCACCTTGTTGAATCAATGCCACATAGAATTTAGGCAGTTCTGAAGGCGAAAGGGGTCAAACACAGTATTAGTATGGTGTTCCTAATAATCCTTTAGGTGAGTGTATATATATATATATATAACCATATATATTGCATATATATATGCAAGTGCAGTGAAATGGGAATTTATTATAAAACAAAACATAAACTCAAAACATAACCCACGAGGGGGAAAAACACATAATAAGAATACACAAAGAAACTCAAACACATACCAACTGGGAATCACGGGGAAATGGGAGACGTAGACATAACAATGATCCGACAAGGACTGACAAACACCAGGAGTATATAAAGGGGAGAAATCAAGCTGGGATTGAGGGAACACAGGTGGGGCAAATTAAACCAATAACGAGAAAACAAGGGGGTGGGATCTAACAATGACAGAGCACATGGCCTAACATGACGAAACGTCTCAGGTTATGACTATAACCATAGTTCCCTGAGAAGGGAACGAAACACTGCGTCCACTAGGGACAGCTCTGGGAACGCCCACAGTAGCTACTAGCAGTAGACTTATCCCCTCCCGGCAAACTTTCTCCAGAACTCCCTGGAGCAGAACAACTGGGGGAAATGCATACAGACACACCACGTCTCGGCCACGTCTGCACCATGGCATCCAGTCCCAGAGGAGCTGGATGTGTCAAAGAGAACCAGAGTGGACAGTGCGGTGTATTCTGAGATGCAAACAGATCCACCTCCGCCTGGCCATACATTTCCCAAATGAGCTTTACCACCTCGGGGTGAAGCCTCCATTCCCCTGGCCTCAGCCCCTGTCTCGACAGGATGTCCGCTCCTATATTCTGGGCCCCCGGGATAAAGATTGCTCTCAAGGAGAGTAACTTCCCCAGAGACCACAGGAGGATCTGGTGTGCTAGCTTGCACAGTGGGTGTGAACGCAGACCCCCCTGACAATTTACATAGGAAACCACCGATGTGTTGTCTGTACGGACCAACACATGATGGCCCCTCAGGTCTGGGAGGAAGAACTTCAACGCATTGAAGACTTCCATCATCTCCAGGCAGTTGATGTGCCACGAAAGATGACAGTCCCCCCACAGACCCTGAGCTGAGCGGCCTTCCATTACCGCTCCCCAGCCGGTGAGAGAGGCATCTGTCATCAGGGTGACTCGACGACATTGTGCCCCCAACACCAGACCCTGGGACAGGAACCAGGCTTTCTTCCATATGACCAAGGCGCAGAGACACCGCTGTGTGATCTTGATCATACGAAAAGGGTTCCCCACCACTGTAAGGGCCTCATGTACAGCAGGCCAAAAGGAATCACGTTGGACGCCGCTGCCATCAGCCCCAGCAACTTTGAAACTGCTTGACAGTGAATGACTGGCCTAGTTTTACTCTCTTTACAGCTGACAGAATCGCAGCAATGCGAGTGGGTGAAAGCACTGCCCGCATTGCTATGGAATCCCAAACCACGCCTAGAAAAGTGGTCCTCTGCATTGGAGAAAGCAATCTCTTCTTCGCGTTCAGCCTCAACCCCAACTTTTGAATGACATCTCGATGCCGAACCGCCATCTCCTGCGACTGTGCCAGAATCAGCCAGTCGTATAGTTCAGAATGCATATGCCCTGCAGCCTGAGCGGGCCCAGTGCTGCATCTACGCATTTCGTGAACGTGCGGGGTGAGAGAGCTAGACCAAATGGAAGAACCCGATACTGGTACGCTTTGCCCCCGAAAGCGAACCTCAGGAACTTCCTGTGTTGTGGAAGGATGGAGACATGGAAGTATGCGTCCTTCAGATCTATTGTGACAAACCAATCCTCGGATCTGATTTGGGTCACAATCTGACTTAGCGTCAGCATCTTGAATTTAAGTTTTCTGACTGTACAATTCAGACGACGAAGATCTAATATGGGGCGCAACCCTCCATCCTTTTTTGGAACTAAGAAGTACCGGCTGTAAAAACCAGACTCTCTGTTCTGTACAGGGACCCGTTCTATAGCCTCCTTTTTTAACAAGGTTTCTACTTCCTATTCCATTATCAGAGCCTGCTCGGGATGTACTGATGTTACCAGCACTCCGTTGAAACGAGGTGGGTGGAACCCAAACTGAATTCTGTACCCCTTTTCTACCGTCTGCAGGACCCATAGCGATATATTTGGTAGACGTTTCCACTCTGCCAGAAAATCTACTAAGGGAACCAGCCTCTCGAGGCTGGTCTCTGATATTTCTCTTGCAACCATCTCGGTGGCCTGAAGCATACTGGCAGCACCTAACCGATCTGGCTGCGTTTCTAACCTCCTTGGAGTCTACGAGTGTGACACCTTGTCCTGTGGACGCCGAGTCACGAGCTCGCTGGAAACCGCTGCGCCCCAAAGCACCAAGGGTAGCGGGGTTGGCAGAACGGTCCCCTGAGGGCAACGAAGTGGAGTGGGCACTGTATACTGAGGTGAACACCAATCCACCCCATAGGGGGGCACCCCCGGAGACCTCTTTTGGCCTGAAGCCTTCTTCGCCTGAAGCACGACCCTCAGGTCGGTCTTCGGCTTAGAAGCCTTCGGCTGAGAGTGCCGACCTGGCCCACCGTATCTCTGAGGTGGAGCACGAGATGCGACACTCTCTTTTTGTTGCTGCCTGTACGAAGAGCTAGACGGCTGGGGCTGCTCACGCCCAGCAGCCCCAGAGGGTTGGTGGCGGCGCGGGAGATATTTTATAAAAGCCTCCGCTTGTTTTTTATTCTCCTGAAATCTGTCGACGACTTCAATTACAGCGTCGCCGAACAGACCAGTGTGTTCAACTGGTGCATCAAGAAGAAAAGCACTGTCTTTATCCTTAATGTCAGATAAATTGAGCCACAGATGTCTCTCTGTTGCCACCAAGGCTGCCATAGACCGCCCAATAGCTCTAGCCGTCTCCTTGGTGGCTCTCAGAGATAAATCCGTGGCCCGATGCAGTTCGCGAACCGCCTCAGGGCTCACTGTTTCACCGCCATCCAAATCCCCCAGCCTGGTACGCTTGCAAAATACTCATTGTATGCAAACACGCACCAGCCTGTCCTGCTGCCGTGTACGCTTTCCCCACTAGCCCTGATGTTGTCTTTAACGGTTTAGTGGGGAGCGTGGGGGGCTTCAGGGACGATGCCGAAGCAGGGGACAGATAACTAGCAAGCGTCTGATCCACTTTAGGCATCGCCCCATAACCATATTCTTTCAGCCCCCTTATATCACTATATGTTTTTACTTGAGGGCTGAAAAGACCTGATGAATATGGTTTCTTCCATGATCTAGACAGCTCACTGTGTAAATCAGGAAAGAAAGGAAGACCCCGTGGTGAAGGTGACACATTTGATGACAAAAAGCGCTCGACTAACTTGCTTTTCGGACGAGCACCTTGTTTCTCGGCTGGCCAATCAATATTTAACTTCGCCACAGCGCGAATAATCACCTCCACCAGCTCTTCGTGTGCTGGGGAAAGAGATGGCGAATCATCTTCCCCTAATCCGACGCTCAACACCTCCTCAGAGCTGGAGTGTTGAAACGACGGGCTGTCACTCTGGGCGGAAGAAGCTGCAGCGCGGGCTTCCGACAACAGAGCTTGAGCGACAGATCTCTCGGGTGAAGGCCGAGAAAGAGCGCTCGCGCCCGTCTCAAACCCCGCCGAGAGATCCATCTGCGATCCCCATGATGTCCTTCTCCGCTGTGCCTCGGCAGCAGCGGGTCCAGAACCAGAGGGAACGCGATCCTGATCACCCTTCTCGACGAGTGACAGGCGAGAGCGGAGCATGCGAAGCGGCAGCTTCTCACAATGCTCACAATCAGCCCCCTCGAAGGCTGACAGAGCATGCTCGACTCCCAAACACATCACACACAAATCATGTGTATCTCCACCCGTAAGGAAACGGGGACACAGAGGAGTACACTGTTTGAATACTGATGCATTCGCCATTTTTAAACTGAGATATATTGTGTTTTTGACAGACAACAATAAATAGACTGAGACAGTTTTCACACAGATTGCTTAGCTAATGCAGAAAAGCTGAAGTGCGATCGGACCGGAGGTATATTTATCCTTTCCTGGACGTGACGTCACCAGCCCGTGACGCTCACTCTCGCCATTGGCTGAGTTGACATACATGCATCAGACGCTATCACGCTGTGGGCGTTCCCAGAGCTGTCCCTAGTGGACGCAGTGTGAAGTTCCCTCGAAAGGGAACACCACGTGTGCAACACGAGACAGGACAGGCATGTGACACTCACGCTGTTGAAAGGGGTAGAAGGATGTTTATTCATCTTTTGCAATGTTGCAGGTCTTGAACCTGTTTAGAGAAAGTGTTTTTGGTCCCTGTAGGTGTTTTGCAGAACTGATGGAACTTCGCTGGGTTTGAAGGCATGCCGTTCTGGGGCATAAGCACGAATTGCCATGGGCCCGGTGAAGTGCCGGCTGATCAGTTCAATGTCAGTAACTGACCAGTCAAGTTTTTTGGTTGAAACGGGAGATATACAAAGCTGCTTTCGCTGAAAAAGATTTATGGTAGGCAAGCACGTGCAGAGGGGTGCTTTGGGTGCTCGAGCCCCTGCCCTTTTTCAAAATTAATCAAAAGTGCCCCTCTCAGACAAATATCAATGATAATATTTGTGGTCAATAAAAAAGGACAATGTGTCCAATACTAACAAACTGCTCAAAAGTTGGAAAACTTCTGTTTATTTTATCATATCTGTCGGTCTGAGGCGTTGCGTGTGTTTTACTGGCTGATTTTCCTCAGTCTGTTCTGAAAGGCTCTCGAGCCATATATGGTTCTTTCAGAGAGTGTCTGTGACTTTACGGGAGAAAAGCATTCCCCCAAACAAACCCCCAAAAATAATTTCCATCAATAATCAAAGCTAATGTGTTGATTTAATTAAAAATCTATATTTTATATATTTTAAAATTTTACATAAATCGTCAATGCCCAGGCCGTTTGTCATGTACAGTATTGTTCAAAATAATAGCAGTACAATGTGACTAACCAGAATAATCAAGGTTTTTAGTATATTTTTTATTGCTACGTGGCAAACAAGTTACCAGTAGGTTCAGTAGATTCTCAGAAAACAAACAAGACCCAGCATTCATGATATGCACGCTCTTAAGGCTGTGCAATTGGGGTATTAGTTGAAAGGGGTGTGTTAAAAAAATAGCAGAGTCTACCTTTGACTGTACAAACTCAAAACTATTTTGTACAAACATTTTTTTTTCTGGGATTTAGCAATCCTGTGAATCACTAAACTAATATTTAGTTGTATGACCACAGTTTTTTAAAACTGCTTGACATCTGTGTGGCATGGAGTCAACCAACTTGTGGCACCTCTCAGCTGTTATTCCACTCCATGATTCTTTAACAACATTCCACAATTCATTCAAAATTTCTTGGTTTTGCTTCAGAAACAGCATTTTTGATATCACCCCACAAGTTCTCAATTGGATTAAGGTCTGGAGATTGGGCTGGCCACTCCATAACATTAATTTTGTTGGTTTGGAACCAAGACTTTGCCCGTTTACTAGTGTGTTTTGGGTCATTGTCTTGTTGAAACAACCATTTCAAGGGCATGTCCTCTTCAGCATAGGGCAACATGACCTCTTCAAGTATTTTAACATATAAAAACTGATCCATGATCCCTGGTATGCGATAAATAAGCCCAACACCATAGTAGGAGAAACATGCCCATATCATGATGCTTGCACCTCCATGCTTCACTGTCTTAACTGTGTACTGTGGCTTGAATTCAGAGTTTGGGGGTCGTCTCACAAACTGCCTGTGCCCCTTGGACCCAAAAAGAACAATTTTACTCTCATCAGTCCACAAAATGTTCCTCCATTTCTCTTTAGGCCAGTTGATGTGTTCTTTGGCAAATTGTAACCTCTTCTGCACATGCCTTTTTTAACAGAGGGACTTTGCGGGATTCTTGAAAATAGATTAGCTTCACACAGACGTCTTCTAACTGTCACAGTACTTACAGGTAACTCCAGACTGTCTTTGATCATCCTGGAGGTGATCATTGGCTGAGCCTTTGCCATTCTGGTTATTCTTCTATCCATTTTGATGGTTGTCTTCCGTTTTCTTCCACGTCTCTCTGGTTTTGCTCTCCATTTTAAGGCATTGGAGATCATTTTAGCTGAACAGCCTATCATTTTTTGCACCTCTTTATAGGTTTTCCCCTCTCCAATCAACTTTTTAATCAAAGTACGCTGTTCTTCTGAACAATGTCTTGAACGACCCATTTTCCTCAGCTTTCAAATGCATGTTCAACAAGTGTTGGCTTCATCCTTAAATGGGGCCACCTGATTCACACCTGTTTCTTCACAAAATTGATGACCCCAGTGATTGAATGCCACACTGCTATTTTTTTTAACACATTTTTTAAAAGTCGCATTAATGTAAGTAGTGTTAAATTCACTTGTATTTATGTATACTGATACACTTTACTATTTGATGAAACTATCAAAGTTAATAAACCCCAAGTGCCAACTTGCCAACTTGCACCTACTTCCCATTTATGTGAAATGGTGGTGTGAAAGGACTTTAGATTACCATTTTTGATAATTATGCAGCATTATGAAAGAAGTCCCTTATGCTCATCAAGCCTGCATTTATTTGATCAAAAACAGCAAAATTGTGAAATATTATAATAATAATGGTTTTCTATTTTAATATACTTTAAAATTAAAAGTATGTATGCCTGTGATAAAAGCAGAATTTATCATCATCATTACTCCAGTCTTCAGGGTCACATGACCCTTCACAAATAGATTTGACATGTTGGAAACAGTTGTGCAGCTTAATTCTTTGATTAATAAAATGTTAAAAAGAACATGTAATAATTTCTCACAATATTAGGCTACTGTTTTTTCTGTTATTTTGATTAAATAAATGTAGGCTTGATGAGAATAAGAGACTTAAGTTAAAATGTAGTATCTAAACTTTTCACACGCGCACAGCCGCACACACACGCACACACGCACACACGCGCACACACACACACACACACACACACACACACACACACACACACATATAGATGGATAGATAGATAGATAGATATAAATATGTTTATTTATTTTTTTATTATTATTATTTATTTTTTTAGATGTTGCCCATTTTTTACATTTGAGCCCCTGCCTCTGAAGAACTCTCTGCACGTCCCTGATGGTAGGCTATTCGTAGAAGAGTGAGCCGCCATAATTAAACGCAAGATCAGAAACGATGGCATGGTAAGTGTCTAATTCAACTCATCTGGGTGTTCCAGATTTTAGGACCCTTTGGTGATCCAGGAGATCTGCATCCCACCAATCTTCGTGTTCAAGACTGTTTAAACGGATTCCAGCTCTTTTCCCCACTGCCTTGTCACGCAGCAAAACCAGTGAAAGAAGTCATCACCATCGGACTGCTTACTCAACCACGTGGAACGTAAATATCACTTAACCAAACCTCTTTCTAGAAACCTTGGCATTGTTGTTTATTATCAGTATATGATTTCCTAATTTACATTAGAGGTAATATAACTGATGCTAGTTAATAACAAATAATTGTTTGTTTATTTTTTGGATGCATAATAAGGTTCTTGTTATGCCCTTTATTCCTTTATCATTCATATGTTTATCTTTTTGTTAATAAAATCTATTTTATTACAATTGTGTCTTGCTTGTGCTGATAATACAGAAGAGTCTCTACAAGTTAGAAATCTCACCAATCTTTCAGATAAATCATCTGACCAACTCTCCTCACTTTACATTCATTCTAAATGATTGGATAGCCTCCTATTTGGAGTGCTCTCATACAGTCAAGGTAAAAGACCTTGACTATTGTCCCAAACTAAGAGAGGGGGAAGGTGGTCATCTGATGTACTCATAACCACACCTTAAGTGATGTGTGATCCAAAAATCACAATGTCATTGGTGACGTGAGTACCAATCACTACCTTACTTGGCATTCCTGGGTGGGCCCGAGTGAAATTATTACACTTGTAATCACTTGGAAAATTGTTTTCCCAGCCAGTCGTGCTGAAAAATCCTGAATATGTGGAACTTTTATCGGTCAGGTGTGGTGACATCATTGAGTTGGTGATAATCTCCACATGGGCAGTAACCGCCATCTGCTTTGGAGACTATGTGGAGGGGCGAGGCCAAGGGACTGTCAGAGTGTCACATTATACACAGTTTTTCCATGTTAGCAAACTCGGCCTTGGCCACTGCAAGTTTCACTGGATCTAATCAACGTGCCCGGGCATTGACCGCCGGCCCGGATGTAGAGATATTATGTACAACCCCATGGCTGGCCACTGCTGAGGAGAAAGTGGGTTTAGTGAGATTTGGAAAGTTACTGAGCAATAGGGTGAACTTGCAGTCATCCGTCAATGCGCTGGACAGGGTGGTCATCAAACAGCAGTTTTTTTTACATCGACCAACAGGCCATTAGTGGCCAGGAAGTCTGCACCCAGGAGGGGCCTGCTAACATCTGCCAACACGTACTCCATTGTAAAACGTTGTCCATTGAAGCACAGTGGTACTAGCCGCTTCCCATAGGTGTGTATTTTGCCTTGATTGGATGCCTCGAGCGGTGAGCCAACCTTGCCCTGTCCGTTGTTGACACAGTTTAACCTGTGCCCTTGTATCACACAGGAAGTGTCAGCCGTATAATGAGTCTGTGATGAACAGTAGGTAAGCAGTGTCATTAGCTAATATGCTACTAACAGTCGGCATATTGCGGCTCACATTAAATGTGCATGGAGGACGGCACTTTTTGGCTTTCGCCCCAAAAAGAGCGTGAAAGAAACCCAGTCCTTGTTCGGCAGTCTGCTGTGCAGCGAGAGCAAGCCGTTCATCCGAACCACGTGCTGCAGTTCTCAAAACTGGGTACATAGATGTAGCTACTACTCAGTTGATGTACACTTGTGTGATGCTGCCTGATATACATCCGCCAGTTGTGCTAGTTCTCTGTAGTCAGCCACTATACTATTTGCGAGGGAGGTACGAACGTTCTTTGGTAATTGTTGCAAGAATAACTCTTTAAACAGAAAGCATGGCTTATGCTCACCCAGCAGCGCTAGCATGTGGTCCATTAACTCGGACGGCCGTGAATCTCCGAGGCCAGGCCGAGAAAGCAAGCAGCGTGATAAACAGAAAGTGTTTAACAGATATGCCTTTAGTGTAGAATATTTATCCCGATCCGGGGGGATTTTCCAGAATGCTGATCTGTCGCGCAGCCGTGGAGCTGCTGAGGGCTATGAAGACATAGTATTTTGTGCCATCCGCGGTTATGTCCCGTAAGGTGAACTTAGTTTCGGCTTGTGCTAAACATACGGCCGCTTGTTGCTCCCAAAACTCCGGTAGCTTCAGAGATACAGCATTCATCGACATCACAAATAAATGATTTGTTCTGCGTTAGGGTCACCAATGTAGCTTTGTTAGCTATTAAAGATACACAGAGACAGGATTGCTGCTTGTGAACAGAACGGTGGTATTTTTTATTAACTTTCTTGCACCGGAACAACGAATCAACCAACTCTCTAACTCTCCCACCTCTTAAAGGGGAAATCCCAAATATGTATGTGTGTGTGTTTGTCGTTAATATGTGAATTATGGATCAGTGTTGTGTGGGTTGTTTGTATCTGCCACTACATTATTTTCTTTTGGCGATTTTCGGACCTAACTAAAAGGCTGCGACATCTTATGACAATATGAATGTCCTTACTTAAGCCTATCATTTCACTTCATGTGACAAAATCTCATATCAAGATTGTATAAAATAATCAACAAAATTTGTCTGCAATCAACAATCATTATAAAAGGAATCCGGGTTAATTCTAAAAAGTTTACTCTCCAATTTGTTGAAACTACTAACTGACAATTAGAAAATATTATGATTTTAAATGTTTGAAAAATAATCAGATTAAGATCACATTAATTGAAGTTAGAATATAAAATGAAGCATTTCACTTAAAAGTCACCACTCTAGGACACTGTAGAAATGTAATAATGCTTAAAAGTAAAAACACATGTTCATGCTCCGTTTGTGCTGGCATTTGCAACTCTAAATCAGAGGGAATATGAGGACATAAAATCTTAAAACAAAGCTCCTATTATTTTGTGACCTATGGTTTTACTGCTTCTTAAAGTGGTATAAACTTGTACATAATTTGCAACTTCAAGAATATGAAGTATAGCTGTTAAAAATGCTAAAAATATTATATGACATTTGTAAACATTCCCAGAATTATTCAGGCACATAATTTCTTCATAAAGTGGCCTTAAAAATATGATGACACTTGACAAAAATTTTAAGTTGCATGTCTTTGGATTCAATATCAAAATGGCATTTATTTTATAGAAATGTAGCACAAGCACACTTTTTAATTAAAACATTTACTAAATAAAGTTTATATGTCAAAATAGATAGATTGAGACAAAAAAGACTTACGTAACATGTTCATAAGTTCATATAATGAACTACACCAGAGGATATTTGGATAAGCTGTTCTCTTGAACTTAACTTATATCATACATAACTGACTTCATACATACCAACAACAAAAAAATCAATTTGATACCAAGTTTAGAAAAGTGATGGGGGGGATTAATTCAAACAAAATTATCCCTGTGCTGACAGTATAAATAAGTGTAAAAACAACAATAATAATAATAGTAATAATAATAATAAAAAGTTGTATTTATATATCGCCCGAAAGTAGATACAATAAAAAGTAACATTTTGAGTCATTTGGCTTACTTTGGGTATCAAGTTGAATTTTCCACTTTGTATTCAGTCTGTCTGCTTGTCATTATTTACAACTTAGCAGGTTATATCAGGAAAGCATTTCTTCAGCATTTCTTTAGATATTGGTTGTTCTATATGAGATCATGAGCGGCCTGAAGGTGTGGTTGAGGTTAAGCAAGAGGTGACATTTCACATGAATAGTCCTCATGACCCAGCTTTTAGCCCCAGGTGAACTGGCAAACAAGGCCAGCATTTCAGATATTCCTCCACCCACAATTACCCATTAACACCATTAAATGATCATGTGGTGCCTTGAAAGGGAAAAATCTCAAAAACACAGCAATCTCAGAGCACATCTTGCTTGTTTGTTTGGACGTGTGGTTTTGTAGACACTCACAGGCCATATGAGATATATGTTGGAGGGCATTATAAAAAAGATGTGCAATAAAGTGCAATAAATTCATAGATAAATAGAGATGAGTTATAAAAAGTCAATTATAAGACAGTGTTGGTGGGTCAGTGACTCATTTATCAACCTCAATCCTTAATCATCTGTTCAGGTCATTTTGACCACCTTTCAGATATGTGACTCAAACAAAAAAAGAGTATTAATTAATGTCACCTTAGCAAATTAGGATAAACAGCAGACTTACTAGGTTACCAAGAAAAGACAGCTGCGATGAAGGCAACTGCCCTAATTTCACTGCCAGAGCCACATAATACACATTGTTAAAACTTATTTTTATCTAAGAGATATTGCTAAATTGTGCCCCATGCTATCCTTTTCTGCTGCAGAAAAGTTAATTAACACTTTTGTTTTCTCTCGCATTGACTTTTGCAATGCACTTTTTCAAACTCAGTTTCTAAACATACTTTAAATAAGTTACAGTATGTTTAAAATTCTTCAGCTAGAATTTTAACTAGGATCAAAACTCTCCATGGTCTGGCCCCAGAGTTTTTATCTCTACTTTTAACTCCTTATATTCCAAAACGTAGCCTGCACTCTTCTAAGCAGGGTTTGTTGGTTGTCCATCTAGGTTGCACTCCATGGGTGACAAGAGTTTTTTCGGTAACACTTTAAAATAAGGGTGCACTAATATGCATTAATTCATGCTTAACTAATGCACAGATAATGATGAGTTAATGTGTTATTAATGGTTAACTAACCCATTTATTAATGATTACTGCATCAGCAACTGATGAAGATTCGACATGATTAATATATTAAGTAATCATTACATTGTTATTAGTTAAATGTGTAATAATGCATTAATTCCTTAATAACATATTTTATGAACTAATAATGTAAATTAATCTGTTTATTACCACAACGGGTCAAAGCCATGCATTTCAACTTCCAGTTGTCTGCTTTAATTAATCATTAGCTAATGATTTACAAAGATGTCATTATGTTATGACTTTACTTGCTGGGGCACATGACTATTAACTAATTCAAAATTAATTCAAAACTCATAACCACAATTACATATTACTTAATCAATTAGTTAATAGTCATGTGCCCCAACAAGTAAAGTCATAACATAATGACACATTTTTTGACAAGTTTATTATGTCAACATTTATAATGAACCATTAAATCAGTAATCTTCACATCAACTGATTATTAGTTCAGGTACATTCAGTAACCTCTCTGATAATTTACAACTGTAGAATTAACCTTGTAAGGTTCAACCCAAGTAGCATAGCTAACATTAATGACGAGCACATGTATATTCCAGCTGAAACAGAATGGTCCCTTTTCCTTAATGCTCATTCGTGTGTCTGCTGTTCTGTAAAAACAACAACAACAAAAATCCCCCCAAAGAAAAGGAAAATCCATTCTACTCCATCTAACACAGATCTGGAATTATATTTTTCAAATACCCAATTAGAATACACTGAATTCACTGAAACAATGCCGTAACAGCATTTAAACCAACACTAACTGCTCTTTATGCTCTTAAAACCTAGACACTTAAAACATTAAAAAAATTAAAAGAATTTTAATTGTACAGCGATTGTACAGCACGTGCCATATCGATAGCATTTAGGAGAGCAACTTCAATTTTAAAGATTGCACTTTTGGGGACATCTTAGCACCATCCAGGTCCAGGAAATCTTTCTGGAACACCTCAAAGGTGTAGCGCAGTGTTGGGGGGTATGCCAGGTTGAGGGCATAAATAAGCCCCATCAGCAGTGTGCAAACTTTAGCAGTACTGCCACACCCTGGAAACATCTCCCTACCTTCCAAAAGGATGGACACATCGACTGGATCCTCTCGATCAGCACCATGAACGACCAGTATCTTAAGGATATGTTCAGAGTCATCACTGCGAGTGTCCTCCTGCATATAGTTTATAAGAAAGAAAGAAAGAACAATTCTATTGAGAAAAATACAAAAGAGATTTATTATCAGTGCAGAACGAACATGCTAGCTAAAAATGACTAAACCTAACTCATATTATGTTAAATTCAGTGTAATGTGTTTTACAGTGAGGCAACATATGTAAAAACATTTAAAGATTCACATTTCACAGATTGTACCCATAAAATTAATGTTGTTCGAAACCATACATTGTGTGCCTGCACCTTTACAGTGCCAGGAAACCCTATGCCCTTGTAATAGCCAGACTAGATTGTTGTGACTGCACACATTTTTTTGAACCATTGCTGAATGGAAAATCTTTAAGTTTATGTTTTACTTTTTCACTTGCACAAAATTATTTTTATGACACAAAAAGAAAATCATAGTTTACCGAGCAATCTTCAAACAGCTCTTCCTCTTTCTCGCCGAGGTACAGGATAAGGCTGCGGATGACAGTTTCACGTCTCATCTCAATGCTTTGTTTCTGTGAAAAGAATGATAATGTGTCAATACTGTGTGCATTACAAGCAGGAGGAGTTGTCTTAAAAGCAGTTTTTAAAAGACCATTATATATATATATATATATATATATATATATATATATATATATATATATATATATATATATATATATATATATATATATATATATATATATATATATATATAATGGTCTTTTTAAAAACTGCTTTTAAGACAACTCCTCCTGCTTGGCCCATATATATATATATATATATATATATATATATATATATATATATATATATATATATATATATATATATATTTATATACATATATACATATATATATATATATATATATATATATATATATATATATATATATATATATATATATACATATATACATATATACATATATATATATATATATATATATATATATATATATATATATATATATATATATATATATATATATATATATATATATATGGGCCATTCTAAAGAATTGGTGCAAAGTCAGAGTTGAAATTTTGTATTTTTCCCCACAAATTTTACATGTATGCAAATTGTATAATATAATTTCTAGTAATTTTCTAGTACACATTTGCAGATAATTTTCATACTTTATTTTCAGAAAATGCTGGAAGATTTTCCATTCTGTGTACTTGTTTATATTACATTGTGGGGACCAAATGTCCCCACGATTTAATATAAACCTGAAATCACCAGCCAGCGGTCCCCACAATGTAAATGGAGTAATAAACATACTAAATGATGTTTTTTTTTTAATGTAACAATGCAGCATGTCTCCTGTGATGGGTAGGTTTAGGGGCAGGGTCAGTGTAGGGGGATAGCATGTACAGTTTGTACAGTATAAAATGCATTACGCCTATGGCTATTCTAGTCAGTTTAAATCTAGACTAAAAACACATCTCTTTTCTATGGCATACACATAAAACAATTTTTTCAATTAAATGATTATTAGGCTGCATTATCTTGGTTAGCCGGAACCGGGAACACTTCCCATAACACCGGATGTACTCGTTACATCATCAGAAGAATGGCATCTACGCTAATGTTAGTGTCTCTGTTTTATACCGAGGTCTACTGCAGTCAGCCGGATCCAGGCTGTATCCAGATCAGACGGTGGACCTGCACCCAGATGTGACCAACACATGACCCTGAAGTTTCTGCAGAGACCGTGTCATTTAGACTCCCCCTTAAGCTGCCTCATCGACACGGCATCCTCAATAAACCTGTCTCCGGCGTGATGACTCAGATTGTTTGAATAGTCCTTGTTAATAATTCTTTAAATCGATATGTCATCCTCAAAACAACCCGTCTCCAGTGTGTTGCCGCCGATCTTTCGAATATTACACTTTAGTAATTATTTAATCAATACGGCATCCTCAATAAAAACCTGTCTCCGGCGTAATGACTCAGATATTTCAAATTATTTATTTTTAATAATTATTTAATCGATACATCATCCTCAATAAACCCGTCTCCGGCGTGTTGCCTCAGATCTTTCGAATATTCAGATCTATTATGAACTCTGACCTTTAAAATTGCCAGAATAATAATAATACACTGTTTGTTAATTGGCCAGAGGAGAACTGGCACCCCGACTGAGCCTGGTTTCTCCCAAGGTTTATTTTTCTCCATTAGGTCTCCTGATGGGGTTTTGGTTTCCTTGCCACTGTCGCCTCTGGCTTGGCTTGCTCAGTTGGGGAAAAACTATTTTTCAAATATATTTCAAAATAAATCTAATTATTAAACTAAATTAACCATATAGACCAAATTACTGATCTAAAGCCCACATTATTACTGTATGATAATGCATTGTTAAAAGCGCTATATAAATAAAGTTGACTTGACTTGACTATGGAAAGTGCCCACAATTCACAACGTTTGAGTGAGTGAGTGAGTGAGTGAGTGAGTGAGTGAGTGAGTGAGTGAGTGAGTGAGTGAGTGAGTGAGTGAGTGAGTAACGCATTATACTCCATCACGTCAATTGCGGTCTCTAAACTCTGGCCAGTTGAAAATACCTAGAATATCTAAATCAACTGCAGGCGGTCGATCCTTTTCCTATTTAGCACCTAAACTCTGGAACAGTCTTCCTAGCATTGTTCGGGAAGGAGACACACTCTGTCAGTTTAAATCTACACTAAAAACACATCTCTTTACTATGGCATACACATAGAACATTTTTAACTTTCTTTATTCAAATCAAATGACTGATTGTTAGGCTGCATTAACTAGGTCAGCCGGAACCGGGAACACTTCCCATAACACCTGATGTACTCGTTACATCATAAAAAGAGTGGCATCCACACTAATGTTAGTCTCTCTGTTTATCCCGAGGTTTACTGCAGTCGGCCGGATCCAGGCCGTGTCCGGATCGGATGGTGGACCTGCATCTGGACATGACCAGCTCATCCTGGAGTGTCTGCTGAGACCGTGTCCATTAGTGTCTCCTCTGAATTTGCCTCACCGAACGTCATCCTCAATTAACCCGTCTCCGCGCAATAACTCCAACTTCAAGTATTCATATTCTTGTGTAATCGACGCCATCCTAAATGAGCCCGTCTGCAAGGCCATACCCAAAATTTCGAATATTCCTATCTAATATGATTTATGACCTGCAAGGTTCCCAGAGTAATAATTATACACTGTTAATAATAAGCCAGAGGAGAACTGGCACCCCGACTGAGTCTGGTTTCTCCTGTTGTTTATTTTTCTCCATCATGCCCTGATGGAGTTTTGGTTCCTTGCCACTGTCGCCTTTGGCTTGGCTTGCTCAGTTGGGGACACTCAAATTATGATCCAAGTTACTCAACTAAATATACAAATAGAATTTATTAATTTGGTCATATATAATTCTATAAACTATCCAAATTAAACTAGCCAAATCAAATTTTGTTGCAATGTTGTCCTGTTTAACACTGTGAAGCTGCTTTGAAACAATCGTCATTGTAAAAGCGCTATATAAATAAAGTTGATTGAGTGAGTGAGTGAGTGAGTGAGTAAGTGAGTGAGTGAGTGTGTGTGTGTGTGTGTGTGTGTGTGTGTGTGTGTGTGTGTGTGTGTGTGTGTGTGTGTGTGTACTTGTCTACCTATCTAACAGGGGACCTTGGTGTCGTTACACACTCACTAACAGGGGACCTCTGAGCCAAGAGGGGACATTTTCCAGGTCCCCTGTTGGTCATGCTTTAAATCATGTTAAAATCAAGTAAAAACTAAAAACGCTCTGGTCATATTTTTAAATGGTTGACCAAGTAGGGACCTACAGATGTGTGTGTTTAAATCATGTTAAACTCAAGAAAAAACATTTTAGTGAATTTTTAAAAAATGTTGACCAAGTAGGGACCTGTGTGTGTGTGTGTGTTTAAGGCCATTCTCAGCAGCGCCCCTGTAGGCTGGAGCAGGAACTGTAATGGCCCTTAAACACACGCTGCTCACACACACTCTATTGTTTGAATGGCCTGCTGGCCCAGAGAGGCTCTGCTGTTTAACAGGCTGCTTACTAAAGGAACAAGTATTATACATATATCTGTTTACTAGATACCCTGACTAGTTCAAACTTTGCATTACATTAAAATTAAATGCTACACAGGATCCAAGAAAAAATAATAAAAAAATCTAAACAACCAGGATGTACAAAGAAATATATCTGCAATCAAAATGTGTGTCCTCAGTTTCTACAAATAAAATACATATATTTTTTTTTTTATTATGCCTATATTTATCAAAATAAACAGAAAATGGTACAAACTTTGCATCTAAAGTTCTTTTAAACAAGTGTAAACATAGACATTATTAAAAACATTTTATTTTAGCTCAAGTATTTCTATAAATAATGTGTGACTTTTGCCACATGTAAAATGTGCCGTAAAAAGGCCCACCTTGCCACCTTATACATTTATGAGTTTTTTAAACAAACAACTTTTTTTTATTAATGATTTACCAAATGGCTCTGGTCTCCTGTTAGATAGTAAACCACAACGCCTGTGTGTTTGCTTTGACATTTCTTACCATCTCAAACACACTGTAAAGATTTAGAGTTTTTATAGCAATAACTGAGTTTTAAGGGTTAAATCAAGCAGAAATCTCTCTAATGTATTAATTACAGGTCATCATTGAATATTAATTATGTTAAACACACACTGACTCTGGTCCCCTGTTAGATAGTAAAACCACAACGCCTGTGTGTTTGCTTTGACATTTCTTACCATCTCAAACACACTGTAAAGATTTAGAGTTTTTATAGCAATGACTGAGTTTTAAGGGTTAAATCAAGCAGAAATCTCTCTCTAATGTATTAATTACAGGTCATCATTGAATATTAATTATGATAAACACACACTGACTCTGGTCCCCTGTTAGATAGTAAATCACAACGCCTGTGTGTTTGCTTTGACATTTCTTACCATCTCAAACACACTGTAAAGATTTAGAGTTTTTATAGCAATAACTGAGTTTTAAGGGTTAAATCAAGCAGAAATCTCTCTCTAATGTATTAATTACAGGTCATCATTGAATATTAATTATGTTAAACACACACTGACTCTGGTCCCCTGTTAGATAGTAAACCACAACGCCTGTGTGTTTGCTTTGACATTTCTTACCTTCTCAAACACACTGTAAAGATTTAGAGTTTGTATAGCAATAACTGAGTTTTAAGGGTTAAATCAAGCAGAAATCTCTCTCTAATGTATTAATTACAGGTCATCATTGAATATTAATTATGATAAACACACACTGACTCTGGTCCCCTGTTAGATAGTAAACCACAACGCCTGTGTGTTTGCTTTGACATTTCTTACCATCTCAAACACACTGTAAAGATTTAGAGTTTTTAAAGCAATAACTGAGTTTTAAGGGTTAAATCAAGCAGAAATCTCTCTCTAATATATTAATTACAGGTCATCATTGAATATTAATTCTGTTAAACACACACTGACTCTGGTCCCCTGTTAGATAGTAAACCACAACGCCTGTGTGTTTGCTTTGACATTTCTTACCATCTCAAACACACTGTAAAGATTTAGAGTTTTTATAGCAATAACTAAGTTTTAAGGGTTAAATCAAGCAGAAATCTCTCTCTAATGTATTAATTACAGGTCATCATTGAATATTAATTATGATGAACACACACTGACTCTGGTCCCCTGTTAGATAGTAAATCACAACGCCTGTGTGTTTGCTTTGACATTTCTTACCATCTCAAACACACTGTAAAGATTTAGAGTTTGTATAGCAATAACTGAGTTTTAAGGGTTAAATCAAGCAGAAATCTCTCTCTAATGTATTAATTACAGGTCATCATTGAATATTAATTATGTTAAACACACACTGACTCTGGTCCCCTGTTAGATAGTAAACCACAACGCCTGTGTTTGCTTTGACATTTCTTACCATCTCAAACACACTGTAAAGATTTAGAGTTTGTATAGCAATAACTGAGTTTTAAGGGTTAAATCAAGCAGAAATCTCTCTCTAATGTATTAATTACAGGTCATCATTGAATATTAATTATGATAAACACACACTGACTCTGGTCCCCTGTTAGATAGTAAACCACAACGCCTGTGTGTTTGCTTTGACATTTCTTACCATCTCAAACACACTGTAAAGATTTAGAGTTTTTAAAGCAATAACTTAGTTTTAAGGGTTAAATCAAGCAGAAATCTCTCTCTAATATATTAATTACAGGGCATCATTGAATATTAATTATGTTAAACACACACTGACTCTGGTCCCCTGTTAGATAGTAAATCACAACGCCTGTGTGTTTGCTTTGACATTTCTTACCACCTCAAACACACTGCAAAGATTTAGAGTTTGTATAGCAATAACTGAGTTTTAAGGGTTAAATCAAGAAGAAATAGCTCTCTAATGTATTAATTACAGGTCATCATTGAATATTAATTATGATAAACACACACTGACTCTGGTCCCCTGTTAGATAGTAAACATCAACGCCTGTGTGTTTGCTTTGACATTTCTTACCATCACAAACACACTGTAAAGATTTAGAGTTTTTATAGCAATAACTGAGTTTTAATGGTTAAATCAAGCAGAAATCTCTCTCTAATGTATTAATTACAGGTCATCATTGAATATTAATTATGATAAACACACACTGACTCTGGTCCCCTGTTAGATAGTAAAACACAACGCCTGTGTGTTTGCTTTGACATTTCTTACTATCACAAACACACTGTAAAGATTTAGAGTTTTTATAGCAATAACTGAGTTTTAAGGGTTAAATCAAGCAGAAATCTCTCTCTAATGTAATTACAGGTCATCATTGAATATTAATTATGATAAACACACACTGACTCTGGTCCCTGTTAGATAGTAAACCACAACGCCTGTGTGTTTGCTTTGACATTTCTTACCATCTCAAACACACTGTAAAGATTTAGAGTTTTTATAGCAATAACTGAGTTTTAAGGGTTAAATCAAGCAGAAATCTCTCTCTAATGTATTAATTACAGGTCATCATTGAATATTAATTATGATAAACACACACTGACTCTGGTCCCCTGTTAGATAGTAAATCACGATGCCTGTGTGTTTGCTTTGACATTTCTTACCATCTCAAACACACTGTAAAAGATTTAGAGTTTTTATAGCAATGACTGAGTTTTAAGGGTTAAATCAAGCAGAAATCTCTCTCTAATGTATTAATTACAGGTCATCATTGAATATTATATTAAACACACACTGACTCTGGTCCCCTGTTAGATAGTAAACCACAACGCCTGTGTGTTTGCTTTGACATTTCTTACCATCTCAAACACACTGCAAAGATTTAGAGTTTGTATAGCAATAACTGAGTTTTAAGGGTTAAATCAAGCAGAAATAGCTCTCTAATGTATTAATTACAGGTCATCATTGAATATTAATTATGATAAACACACACTGACTCTGGTCCCCTGTTAGATAGTTAGTAAACCACAACGCCTGTGTGTTTGCTTTGACATTTCTTACCATCTCAAACACACTGTAAAGATTTAGAGTTTGTATAGCAATAACTGAGTTTTAAGGGTTAAATCAAGCAGAAATCTCTCTCTAATGTATTAATTACAGGTCATCATTGAATATTAATTATGATAAACACACACTGACTCTGGTCCCCTGTTAGATAGTAAATCACGATGCCTGTGTGTTTGCTTTGACATTTCTTACCATCACAAACACACTGTAAAGATTTAGAGTTTTTATAGCAATGACTGAGTTTTAAGGGTTAAATCAAGCAGAAATAGCTCTCTAATGTATTATTTACAGGTCATCATTGAATAGTGATCATGTTAAACACACACTGACTCTGGTCCCCTGTTAGATAGTAAATCACAACGCCTGTGTGTTTGCTTTGACATTTCTTACCATCTCAAACACACTGTAAAGATTTAGAGTTTTTAAAGCAATAACTGAGTTTTAAGGGTTAAATCAAGCAGAAATCTCTCTCTAATGTATTAATTACAGGTCATCATTGAATATTAATTATGTTAAACACACACTGACTCTGGTCCCCTGTTAGATAGTAAACCACAACGCCTGTGTTTGCTTTGACATTTCTTACCATCTCAAACACACTGTAAAGATTTAGAGTTTGTATAGCAATAACTGAGTTTTAAGGGTTAAATCAAGCAGAAATCTCTCTCTAATGTATTAATTACAGGTCATCATTGAATATTAATTATGATAAACACACACTGACTCTGGTCCCCTGTTAGATAGTAAACCACAACGCCTGTGTGTTTGCTTTGACATTTCTTACCATCTCAAACACACTGTAAAGATTTAGAGTTTTAAAGCAATAACTGAGTTTTAAGGGTTAAATCAAGCAGAAATCTCTCTCTAATATATTAATTACAGGTCATCATTGAATATTAATTATGTTAAACACACACTGACTCTGGTCCCTGTTAGATAGTAAATCACAACGCCTGTGTGTTTGCTTTGACATTTCTTACCACCTCAAACACACTGCAAAGATTTAGAGTTTGTATAGCAATAACTGAGTTTTAAGGGTTAAATCAAGCAGAAATAGCTCTCTAATGTATTAATTACAGGTCATCATTGAATATTAATTATGATAAACACACACTGACTCTGGTCCCCTGTTAGATAGTAAACATCAACGCCTGTGTGTTTGCTTTGACATTTCTTACCATCACAAACACACTGTAAAGATTTAGAGTTTTTATAGCAATAACTGAGTTTTAAGGGTTAAATCAAGCAGAAATCTCTCTCTAATGTATTAATTACAGGTCATCATTGAATATTAATTATGATAAACACACACTGACTCTGGTCCCCTGTTAGATAGTAAAACACAACGCCTGTGTGTTTGCTTTGACATTTCTTACTATCACAAACACACTGTAAAGATTTAGAGTTTTTATAGCAATAACTGAGTTTTAAAGGTTAAATCAAGCAGAAATCTCTCTCTAATGTATTAATTACAGGTCATCATTGAATATTAATTATGATAAACACACACTGACTCTGGTCCCCTGTTAGATAGTAAACATCAACGCCTGTGTGTTTGCTTTGACATTTCTTACCATCTCAAACACACTGTAAAGATTTAGAGTTTTTATAGCAATAACTGAGTTTTAAGGGTTAAATCAAGCAGAAATCTCTCTAATGTATTAATTACAGGTCATCATTGAATATTAATTATGATAAACACACACTGACTCTGGTCCCCTGTTAGATAGTAAATCACGACGCCTGTGTGTTTGCTTTGACATTTCTTACCATCTCAAACACACTGTAAAAGATTTAGAGTTTTTATAGCAATGACTGAGTTTTAAGGGTTAAATCAAGCAGAAATCTCTCTCTAATGTATTAATTACAGGTCATCATTGAATATTAATTATGTTAAACACACACTGACTCTGGTCCCCTGTTAGATAGTAAACCACAACGCCTGTGTGTTTGCTTTGACATTTCTTACCATCTCAAACACACTGCAAAGATTTAGAGTTTGTATAGCAATAACTGAGTTTTAAGGGTTAAATCAAGCAGAAATAGCTCTCTAATGTATTAATTACAGGTCATCATTGAATATTAATTATGATAAACACACACTGACTCTGGTCCCCTGTTAGATAGTTAGTAAACCACAACGCCTGTGTGTTTGCTTTGACATTTCTTACCATCTCAAACACACTGTAAAGATTTAGAGTTTGTATAGCAATAACTGAGTTTTAAGGGTTAAATCAAGCAGAAATCTCTCTCTAATGTATTAATTACAGGTCATCATTGAATATTAATTATGATAAACACACACTGACTCTGGTCCCCTGTTAGATAGTAAACCACAACGCCTGTGTGTTTGCTTTGACATTTCTTACCATCTCAAACACACTGCAAAGATTTAGAGTTTGTATAGCAATAACTGAGTTTTAAGGGTTAAATCAAGCAGAAATAGCTCTCTAATGTATTAATTACAGGTCATCATTGAATATTAATTATGATAAACACACACTGACTCTGGTCCCCTGTTAGATAGTAAATCACAACGCCTGTGTGTTTGCTTTGACATTTCTTACTATCACAAACACACTGTAAAGATTTAGAGTTTTTATAGCAATAACTGAGTTTTAAGGGTTAAATCAAGCAGAAATCTCTCTCTAATGTATTAATTACAAGTCATCATTGAATATTAATTATGAGAAACACACACTGACTCTGGTCCCCTGTTAGATAGTAAACCACAACGCCTGTGTGTTTGCTTTGACATTTCTTACCATCTCAAACACACTGTAAAGATTTAGAGTTTTTATAGCAATAACTAAGTTTTAAGGGTTAAATCAAGCAGAAATCTCTCTCTAATGTATTAATTACAGGTCATCATTGAATATTAATTATGATGAACACACACTGACTCTGGTCCCCTGTTAGATAGTAAATCACAACGCCTGTGTGTTTGCTTTGACATTTCTTACCACCTCAAACACACTGCAAAGATTTAGAGTTTGTATAGCAATAACTGAGTTTTAAGGGTTAAATCAAGCAGAAATAGCTCTCTAATGTATTAATTACAGGTCATCATTGAATATTAATTATGATAAACACACACTGACTCTGGTCCCCTGTTAGATAGTAAATCACGATGCCTGTGTGTTTGCTTTGACATTTCTTACCATCACAAACACACTGTAAAGATTTAGAGTTTTTATAGCAATGACTGAGTTTTAAGGGTTAAATCAAGCAGAAATAGCTCTCTAATGTATTATTTACAGGTCATCATTGAATAGTGATCATGTTAAACACACACTGACTCTGGTCCCCTGTTAGATAGTAAATCACAACGCCTGTGTGTTTGCTTTGACATTTCTTACCATCTCAAACACACTGTAAAGATTTAGAGTTTTTAAAGCAATAACTGAGTTTTAAGGGTTAAATCAAGCAGAAATCTCTCTCTAATGTATTAATTACAGGTCATCATTGAATATTAATTATGTTAAACACACACTGACTCTGGTCCCCTGTTAGATAGTAAACCACAACGCCTGTGTTTGCTTTGACATTTCTTACCATCTCAAACACACTGTAAAGATTTAGAGTTTGTATAGCAATAACTGAGTTTTAAGGGTTAAATCAAGCAGAAATCTCTCTCTAATGTATTAATTACAGGTCATCATTGAATATTAATTATGATAAACACACACTGACTCTGGTCCCCTGTTAGATAGTAAACCACAACGCCTGTGTGTTTGCTTTGACATTTCTTACCATCTCAAACACACTGTAAAGATTTAGAGTTTGTATAGCAATAACTGAGTTTTAAGGGTTAAATCAAGCAGAAATAGCTCTCTAATGTATTAATTACAGGTCATCATTGAATATTAATTATGATAAACACACACTGACTCTGGTCCCCTGTTAGATAGTAAACATCAACGCCTGTGTGTTTGCTTTGACATTTCTTACCATCACAAACACACTGTAAAGATTTAGAGTTTTTATAGCAATAACTGAGTTTTAATGGTTAAATCAAGCAGAAATCTCTCTCTAATGTATTAATTACAGGTCATCATTGAATATTAATTATGATAAACACACACTGACTCTGGTCCCCTGTTAGATAGTAAAACACAATGCCTGTGTGTTTGCTTTGACATTTCTTACTATCACAAACACACTGTAAAGATTTAGAGTTTTTATAGCAATAACTGAGTTTTAAGGGTTAAATCAAGCAGAAATCTCTCTCTAATGTATTAATTACAGGTCATCATTGAATATTAATTATGATAAACACACACTGACTCTGGTCCCCTGTTAGATAGTAAACCACAACGCCTGTGTGTTTGCTTTGACATTTCTTACCATCTCAAACACACTGTAAAGATTTAGAGTTTTTATAGCAATAACTGAGTTTTAAGGGTTAAATCAAGCAGAAATCTCTCTCTAATGTATTAATTACAGGTCATCATTGAATATTAATTATGATAAACACACACTGACTCTGGTCCCCTGTTAGATAGTAAATCACGACGCCTGTGTGTTTGCTTTGACATTTCTTACCATCTCAAACACACTGTAAAAGATTTAGAGTTTTTATAGCAATGACTGAGTTTTAAGGGTTAAATCAAGCAGAAATCTCTCTCTAATGTATTAATTACAGGTCATCATTGAATATTAATTATGTTAAACACACACTGACTCTGGTCCCCTGTTAGATAGTAAACCACAACGCCTGTGTGTTTGCTTTGACATTTCTTACCATCTCAAACACACTGCAAAGATTTAGAGTTTGTATAGCAATAACTGAGTTTTAAGGGTTAAATCAAGCAGAAATAGCTCTCTAATGTATTAATTACAGGTCATCATTGAATATTAATTATGATAAACACACACTGACTCTGGTCCCCTGTTAGATAGTTAGTAAACCACAACGCCTGTGTGTTTGCTTTGACATTTCTTACCATCTCAAACACACTGTAAAGATTTAGAGTTTGTATAGCAATAACTGAGTTTTAAGGGTTAAATCAAGCAGAAATCTCTCTCTAATGTATTAATTACAGGTCATCATTGAATATTAATTATGATAAACACACACTGACTCTGGTCCCCTGTTAGATAGTAAACCACAACGCCTGTGTGTTTGCTTTGACATTTCTTACCATCTCAAACACACTGCAAAGATTTAGAGTTTGTATAGCAATAACTGAGTTTTAAGGGTTAAATCAAGCAGAAATAGCTCTCTAATGTATTAATTACAGGTCATCATTGAATATTAATTATGATAAAACACACACTGACTCTGGTCCCCTGTTAGATAGTAAATCACAACGCCTGTGTGTTTGCTTTGTCATTTCTTACTATCACAAACACACTGTAAAGATTTAGAGTTTTTATAGCAATAACTGAGTTTTAAGGGTTAAATCAAGCAGAAATCTCTCTCTAATGTATTAATTACAAGTCATCATTGAATATTAATTATGAGAAACACACACTGACTCTGGTCCCCTGTTAGATAGTAAATCACGACGCCTGTGTGTTTGCTTTGACATTTCTTACCATCTCAAACACACTGTAAAGATTTAGAGTTTTTATAGCAATAACTGAGTTTTAAGGGTTAAATCAAGCAGAAATCTCTCTCTAATATATTAATTACAGGTCATCATTGAATATTAATTATGTTAAACACACACTGACTCTGGTCCCCTGTTAGATAGTAAATCACAACGCCTGTGTGTTTGCTTTGACATTTCTTACCATCACAAACACACTGTAAAGATTTAGAGTTTTTATAGCAATAACTGAGTTTTAAGGGTTAAATCAAGCAGAAATCTCTCTCTAATGTATTAATTACAGGTCATCATTGAATATTAATTATGATAAACACACACTGACTCTGGTCCCCTGTTAGATAGAAAACCACAACGCCTGTGTGTTTGCTTTGACATTTCTTACCATCTCAAACACACTGCAAAGATTTAGAGTTTTTAGACCCTGATTACATCTGTATTTAGTGAACTAGATGTGTATAGGTAGATGTGTATAAGTGTATGCAGCACTCCAAAAAAGCAATACCTGGTCTAGCAATTTAATATCATTACTCTTGCAGCACACTTGTAAATGCATCATCACTTTGGTTTATTTAACTAATGCATTAACTAACCTGAACTAACCATTGTTCATAATACATTCATTTGCAGTGTATTAATCTTGTTCATTTGAGCTCATCAAAATACAACTGTTTAGTGTTAGTTTTAACACCATACCACCAAACCTGTGCTTAAACTTACCTGTATCCCATCTCAATATCAGCAAAAGCGTTTTGCAATACAATATGTACACAATAAATACATTGTGCAATTTTTTTGATGTAAGTACACAGTATAAGGCCACCTCATATAAAGCAGGACTCAACACTGTAATGCAACAATACAGGGGAAAATGGCTAAATAAAATTCATTTTGCAGCATCATCCATTAGACAACGGAATGAAACGGGGTTACAGGAGCTCATTGTATTTAAAATTTTAATTTTATTATCCTTCTCTTAAACATTCATAAAACCTCCTTGTTTCACAGAATCCTGATTTAGTTTTCTCAAGCCACTCAAGCCTGGCTTGAGAATAGACTCAAGCCGTGTTAAACTACCCCCCACTACACTCGCAGGCAATTTGCATTTCAATGAAGAGTGGCTTCCAAGGACAGCATGTCACAGCCACAGACACATTTAGGCCAGACTATAAGAGTTTCACCTTAGACCAAAATATACACAAACTTATAAGCCATCCTATCTACTTAAACTTAATTTACTTAACTTACTTGCGCTTGTATTTAAAAAAAAATTTCAGATGTGGTATAAAGGTTAAGTTAAACTATCCTAAATAAGCTTCCCATGTTAATGAATAAATAATCTTTCATAATTTAATGTTTTTGTGCTCCAAGTAACAATGCAGCATTTAACTTTAAAATTCTTATAAAAATGTAAATGGTTTATCCGTAAGTAATTTATCATTATTGAGGAAAATTGAGTCCTGCAAATTAATTTCTCATTGTTTCTTATTATTAAATAGTGAATACATTTTTATCTCAATACCTTCTTAAAAGGCTGTACCATCCGTAGTTTGATATTATTTTTAACCTTTTCTTTATTAATATTAACATGTGTTGTCTGGCATTGTTATATATTTGGGTTCTGTGCTCTTTTTAAAATACATATAGTCAAAAATAAGTATAATGTTATGTTATACTAAGTAAGGTAAAGATGTCCTTATTCAATTTAAATGTTTAAAACTGGACCTCAATTTAAAACCAATCCACTACCCTTGTTTTGAACTGTCTGTTTGCTTTCAATCACAGGAAATCTGCAGAACTGTACCAATAGTAATGGTGGTTAATTGTGGCTTATCCAAAGACATAATATAGGTTAACTGTATATTGTGATCAATGTGAAGTGGATTAGCAACACTGGGTCGCACTTTATATTAAGTGTCTTTAACTAGTATGTACTTGCATTGCAACTAATCATTTGATATAATACACTTATTGTGCACAAACAAGTTTTTACATTGTACTTATATTTTGGTGAAAGTATGCAGTAGTTAAGGCCACCTCATATAAAACAGGACCCAACACTGTACTCTCTTAAAAATAAAGGTGCCACGAAGAACCATTTCTGGATCACTGAAGAACCGTTTTGTGAAAGTTTTTAAACTTTTTTTCTTTTCTAACCATTTTATAGTCTAAGGAACCTTTCTGCACTACAAATAACATTTTGTGCAATGGAAAGGTTCTTCGGATATTAAAGGATCTTCATGGAACCATACATACTGCCAAAGAACCATTATTTTTAAGACTAAATAGCTTAAGCTACTCAAGCCTGGCTTGAGAATAGACTCAAGCCGTGTTAAACTACCCCCCACTACACTCGCAGGCAATTTGCATTTCAATGAAGAGTGGCTTCCAAGGACAGCATGTCACAGCCACAGACACATTTAGGCCAGACTATAAGAGTTTCACCTTAGACCAAAATATACATAAACTTATAAGCAAAACGAAGCAATCACAGAGGCGTCATAATTTACTATCTAACAGGGGACCAGAGTCAGTGTGTGTTTAACATAATCACTATTCAATGATGACCTGTAATCAATACATTAGAGAGAGATTTCTGCTTGATTTAACCCTTAAAACTCAGTTATTGCTATACAAACTCTAAATCTTTACAGTGTGTTTGTGATGGTAAGAAATGTCAAAGCAAACACACAGGCGTTGTGGTTTACTATCTAACAGGGGACCAGAGTCAGTGTGTGTTTAACATAATTAATATTCAATGATGACCTGTAATTAATACATTAGAGAGCTATTTCTGCTTGATTTAACCCTTAAAACTCAGTTATTGCTATAAAAACTCTAAATCTTTACAGTGTGTTTGAGATGGTAAGAAATGTCAAAGCAAACACACAGGCGTTGTGATTTACTATCTAACAGGGGACCAGAGTCAGTGTGTGTTTAACATAATTAATATTCAATGATGACCTGTAATTAATACATTAGAGAGAGATTTTTGATTTAACCCTTAAAACTCAGTTATTGCTATACAAACTCTAAATCTTAACAGTGTGTTTGAGATGGTAAGAAATGTCAAAGCAAACACACAGGCGTTGTGGTTTACTATCTAACAGGGGACCAGAGTCAGTGTGTTTATCATAATTAATATTCAATGATGACCTGTAATTAATACATTAGAGAGAGATTTTTGCTTGATTTAACCCTTAAAACTCAGTTATTGCTATACAAACTCTAAATCTTTACAGTGTGTTTGAGATGGTAAGAAATGTCAAAGCAAACACACAGGCGTTGTGATTTACTATCTAACAGGGGACCAGAGTCAGTGTGTGTTTATCATAATTAAAGAGCACCTATCATGGAATTTTGAAATGTACCTTTCATGTAGTGTGTAACACTTGTGAACAAAAACATCCTGCAAAGTTTGAAATCTGACAGTGCACCGTATATAAAGTTATTGTCTTTCAAAAGTAAGAGTTGACTCTGAGTCATTTTTATGAATCGTTAGAAGACCGAACTTATTGACCGAACCCACTTATTGAGCACGCCAGTGAAAACCAGAAAACATCATGAGACGAGACGCTGTGTTCTGAAGTGCGACTCAAAAGCAAACTCTTCTCATCTGAGTATTTGAAGACTAAGCGGCTACAGTTCATATATACAACTGAACCACAGGAGTCCGAGCCTTGAGCTTTGGTCACGCCATTTTAAAGACGATTGCTTTACCAACTTAAATGCAATTAAACTTGGATTGGCTGATATTGAAGGAAGGTTCAGTTCCAAGTGTATTTGCATCAGCTTCCTCCTCCGTATCACAAACTGTAAGTGTTATTAATAATTGTTGCTTTTATGTTTTATGTAGCATGCTTAATAATTGTTTGGTTTGTTGTGTAAGCACCGGTTAGCTTCTAGGTCTTCAATGACAATTGTATTGAGATATGTGAATTGTTTGTTGTTGTTTTGGAGTTTTCTTTAAGAATAGAGTCATACCTCGTTGTAGCATTAACGTTGCTGCATTTGTATTTATTTTTTGGTAAAAACTTTATGTTTATGCATCGAGTTAACGCTCCATTGACTTGAAGTGACAACTAACGTTATATTGATGCTGACCATTGAGAAATATCCTGCTCCAGTCGTGGTGTTTGCCATTGAGTTTTTGATCATTCGCACCTCCAGACGTTTCCCCTTCATATTCAGGCTCGAATTGATAGGGTAAAATTGATGCCATGTTTGTTCATACACTTTATATGCGTTTAAACTTGTTAAACGAAAACCATTTATGGTGATGGGTGTTCCGTTCGAAAATATCTGCAGAGACTATACCAATCACAACTGACTAGGTCATCGGACCAATCACAACTGACCGGGTCGCCGGACCAATCACAACTGACGGGTCATCGGACCAGTCACAACTGACCGGGTCATCGGACCAATCACAACTGGACTGGGTCATCGGACCAATCACAACTGACCGGTCATCGGACCAATCACAACTGACCGGGTCATCGGACCAATCACAACTGACCGGGTCGCCGGACCAATCACAACTGGCGGGTCATCGGACCAATCACAAGTGACCGGTCATCTGACCAATCACAACTGACCGGGTCATCGGACCAATCACAACTGACCGGGTCGCCGGACCAATCACAACTGACCGGGTCATCGGACCAATCACAACTGACCGGGTCACGGACCAATCACAACTGGACCGGGTCGCCGGACCAATCACATCACAACTGACTGGTCATCGGACCAATCACAACTGACCGTCATCGGACCAATCACAACTGACCGGGTCGCCGGACCAATCACAACTGACCGGTCATCGGACCAATCACAACTGACTGGGTCATCGGACCAATCACAACTGACTGGGTCATCGGACCAATCACAGCTGACTGGGTCGCCGGACCAATCACAGCTGACTGGGTCATCGGACCAATCACAACTGACTGGGTCATCGGACCAATCACGACTGACTGGGTCGCCGGACCAATCACAACTGACTGGGTCGCCGGATCAATCACAACTGACTGGGTCATCGGACCAATCACGACTGGCCGGGTCGCCGGACCAATCACGACTGACTGGGTCATCGGATCAATCACAACTGACTGGGTCATCGGACCAATCACAACTGACCGGTCACCGGACCAATCACAACTGGACCGGGTCATCGGACCAATCACAACTGACTGGGTCATCGGACCAATCACAACTGACCGGTCATCGGACCAATCACAACTGACCGGTCATCGGACCAATCACAACTGACCGGTCAGCCGGACCAATCACAACTGACTGGGTCATCGGACCAATCACAACTGACTGGGTCATCGGACCAATCACAACTGACCGGTCATCGGACCAATCACAACTGACTGGGTCGCCGGACCAATCACAACTGACTGGGTCATCGGACCAATCACAACTGACTGGGTCATCGGACCAATCACAACTGACTGGGTCATCGGACCAATCACAACTGACCGGTCATCGGACCAATCACAACTGACTGGGTCATCGGACCAATCACAACTGACTGGGTCATCGGACCAATCTCAACTGACCGGGTCATCGGACCAATCACAACTGACTGGGTCATCGGCCCAATCACAACTGACTGGGTCATCGGACCAATCACAACTGACTGGGTCATCGGACCAATCACAACTGACCGGTCATCGGACCAATCACAACTGAACGGGTCATTGGACCAATCACAACTGACCGGGTCATCGGACCAATCACAACTGACTGGGTCATCGGACCAATCACAACTGACCGGGTCATCGGACCAATCACCGCAGATTAGCGTCACGTAAAGGCGGGGTTTTGAAAAGTGAATCACTAAACGAATCGCTGTCAAAACAGGTACAAATAAATGCATATTATAAGAAAATTAAAGTCTTTTTTTGCTATTGCATGCAAAACTGTTGTTGGGGACTTCTAAAACAATATTTGGAACATTTTAAATGCCATAATAGGTGCTCTTTAATATTCAATGATGACCTGTAATTAATACATTAGAGAGCTATTTCTGCTTGTCCAGTCCTTGATTTTTTAAAATGCAAGAAATCAATTAAATCAAATCTTACTCTAAAAATCTAAAAAACAATGGACATTTTATTTGGATTTTAGAGAGCAGAAACTATGTTTTAATTAATAAGAGCCAATACAATCCGTCACAAATGTAAATACTTTACAATAAGCTTAAATGAGAGATGTGGACTGATCGTGGGGACACTCAAATTATGATCCAAGTTACTCAACTAAATATACAAATAGAATTTATTAATTTGGTCATATATAATTCTATAAACTATCCAAATTAAACTAGCCAAATCAAATTTTGTTGCCATGTTGTCCTGTTTAACACTGTGAAGCTGCTTTGAAACAATCGTCATTGTAAAAGCGCTATATAAATAAAGCTGATTGATCGTAAGTATGAAGACACAATAGAGAATGAATTCCTTAAAGAAATTACTTTTCTGTAATGTGCACAAAATGGTTGTATGAAAAACAAATTCAAATATTTTTTTCCTCTAGCAATTCAAATATAAACATTTTTGATAACTGATGGATATATTTTTTTATTCAGTATATTGTGTATATTTATATGTGCTTATTGTGATCCCTGATGCCAGTGTGAACATTAAATCATTATATATAATTTAAATAACAAAGACAGCCTTGACTGCCAGCTCACTTCCCTTTCACACACACAGCCCCACTGCAGGCTATGGAGGTCCCCTGTTGGATAGGTAGACATAAATCAGGTCCCCTCTTGGCATGTTTTAAAAAAAATAAAAGTTATATTATGAAAAAGGACCTTAAAAGAAAATTTTGGATGCCATTTTTGTTTCTTCAAAATGACTAGAAACACAGGTCCCCTCTTGGTCAGTGTAGAGTGATAGTCCCCTCTTGGTAATATAGACGTGTATGTGTGTGTGTGTGTGTGTGTGTGTTTAGGTACGTGTGTGTGTTGAGGCTTGAAATGTAGAGTGCTAAATCCATTTTGTGCAAAAAAATACAAACATTTAATTTGATAAATTAGATCCATATAATGATGACAGGGAATAAAGGGTTTTTACCTCTGAATGAATTCCAGAGTGCAGGCTGCCTCATCTTGATACTGTAGGTTGAATATATAGTAGATTGCAAACATAGCAGCTAGGGATGGGCATTCGATTACATTTTCTTAGTCGATCGTCGGGAGAATTAACGATCGACTATTGATTAATCATTAATATTTTTTATAATAAAATTAATTATTTAACTTTTATAATTCAAAAATGCAATGAATACAAAAATACAGCGTGTTTTTCCTCGATGAGACCTTTATTACAAGATCAACTTGTGGCAGACAGTTAAATTACGCTCAGTTAGGCAAACCGAACATAAATTTTTCATGTAGCTACGTTAATGTTATGTTTCCATGGCTGCGAGGTAACATTTAATTTCGAACCTATTATTTATTTAGTAAATAAAGCATTGTGCTTCACTCCTGTCATAATATTCACGTAAAACAGCATTCACATACAACATTTTTTGGGGCCGACCACCGCCGGTGCTACACTGGCCGGAGTGGGCACGTTCACCGGCACAGACCTGGACCACTGCTGTGGTAAAAAACTGCCACCATCACGCATGTTTTGTGCTAAATATAAGCATGTTGACATGATCTGGGGTCAGATGTGACCGGCCGCAACCTGGTGACGGTCAGTCCAGCCACCGAAAACACCCGCTCTGAAGGGACTGACGTTACCGGGATGCGCAGACCTCCGCGCTAACTTGGCCAGCCCGGGAAAACTTATTCCGTTCACTTTTTACCAGTCTGTAGATGTGCAATTCAATATAGGCTACGTTTTTTGTAGGCTATAACCCTCTGTCTGATGAAAGCGCAGGTGCGACGCGTTCTGATGGATTTTTTCCTTAATGACAGAGGAAACAACTCAGAACGCTCCATCTTGTTAGCCATACAGATAAGAGCAAGACTTAAAAACTATAAACTGTCTACTTTTATTTGTGTAGGCCTAGACTCACAATAACAAGGGCCGTGGATTAAGGAAACGGGTTATTTTGCATGTGCTAGCTGCTCTCTTTCCAAACGCCGTCTTCATTTCAAAAAAAGAATTTGTTTATTGAACGTAAAGTTTTTAAATTAAAAAGCATTTCTAAATTCAGTTCATATTTTTAACATACGAAATTTCAAGCCAAAATAACGAAATGGTTTAAAAAAACAAAAAACTGAAAAGTTACCACCATACAAATTCAAACATTTCCCTCTTTTAATTTTAATAAATGCTTGAATAACAGGCCTATGTCTCCTTCCATTAAATAATGGCTATTGCTGTGGCTGGGATACACATAAACCTACTAACTTATGTGGCATAATTTTTTGAATGACATAAAAAAAAAACATGTTTTAGTTGATAACATCAGTTAATGGAAATGCAATCATTTCGTAATAGTTTTTTATCGACATTTAGAAAATATTGCTAAATATATAAGTTAAATAGGCCAATTTATAAATATAAGTTTTGCGCAAATATGTAGGCCTAATTGAAACGCGGCTTATGAATAAGTTTGTCATTTTTATCTTGCATATTTTGATTGATATTGTCACGAATCCACTGAAGGCAAGTTTGTTGAACCCAAATGCAGTTTAATGATATCAAAATCCAAAACAGAAACAAAAGACCGGACTAAACAATAACCAATAAACAAAAGACTTGACTATAAACTTACCAACAGAGGGTAACACATTCAATACCAGACAAAGACACATGGCAAACATGAGGGCTTAAATACACAGACTGAGGACAAGACAAGACACACCTGTGAACAGTGATCAACCTATTAACCAATGACAACATGACACAACAGAACACAAGACCAGGAGCACATGGCAGACATGACAAACCAGGAAGTGCATGACAACACATGGCTGTGAACATGGTAAACTAAAAACATGAAACTTGAACCAACACCTAAACACCCTGTGACAGATCCCCCCCTCTATGGGCGGCCCCAGACGCCCATACGTAATTAATTAACACCACCAAGTCTTGGGGGGCGGACTTGGGAGGGATGGTGGGCCAGGCCCGTGCCAAGGCACCGGACATGGACCCTGACGTGGCTGGGACGGGCCTGGGGCGTGGGCGGCCATGGCGGATCAGGAGCCGTGGGCGGCCATGGCGGATCAGGAGCCGTGGGCGGCCATGGCGGATCAGGAGCCGTGGGCGGCCATGGCGGATCAGGAGCCGTGGCGGCCATGGCGGTAACTCTAGTTCAAGGGGACATGGCGGTAACTCTAGTTCAAGGGGACATGGCGGTAGCTCTAGTTCAGGGGGCCATGGCGGTAGCTCTAGTTCAAGGGGACATGGCGGTAACTCTAGTTCAAGGGGACATGGCGGTAACTCTAGTTCAAGGGGCCATGGCGGTAGCTCTAGTTCAGGGGGCCATGGCGGTAACTCTAGTTCAAGGGGACATGGCGGTAACTCTAGTTCAAGGGGACATGGCGGTAGCTCTAGTTCAGGGGCCATGGTAACTCTAGTTCAAGGGGACATGGCGGTAACTCTAGTTCAAGGGGACATGGCGGTAGCTCTAGTTCAGGGGCCATGGCGGTAACTCTAGTTCAAGGGGACATGGCGGTAACTCTAGTTCAAGGGGACATGGCGGTAACTCTAGTTCAAGGGGACATGGCGGTAGCTCTAGTTCAAGGGGCCACGGCGGCCTGGCCTTCGTGGCTAATGTACCCCTTGCCCCCAAAAATTTTCTTGGGCAGGACTAAGGGTCTTGGGCTGGAGCATGGGCGTGGGCTGGAGCCGGGCGGCCTCGTGGGCTGGGCCGGGCGGCCTCGTGGGCTGGAGCCTGGGCGGCCTCGTGGGCTGGAGCCTGGGCGGCCTCTGGAGCCTGGGCGGCCTCGTGGGCTGGAGCCTGGGCGGCCTCGTGGACTGGAGCCTGGGCGGCCTGGGCGTGGGCTGGAGCCTGGGCGGCCTGGGCGTGGGCTGGAGCCTGGGCGGCCTGGACGTGGGCTGGAGCCTGGGCGGCCTGGGCGTGGGCTGGAGCCTGGGCGGCCTGGGCGTGGGCTGGAGCCTGGGCGGCCTGGGCGTGGGCTGGAGCCTGGGCGGCCTGGGCGTGGGCTGGAGCCTGGGCGGCCTGGGCGTGGGCTGGAGCCTGGGCGGCCTGGACGTGGGCTGGAGCCTGGGCGGCCTGGGCGTGGGCTGGAGCCTGGGCGGCCTGGGCGTGGGCTGGAGCCTGGGCGGCCTGGGCGTGGGCTGGAGCCTGGGCGGCCTGGGCGTGGGCTGGAGCCTGGGCGGCCTGGGCGTGGGCTGGAGCCTGGGCGGCCTGGGCGTGGGCTGGAGCCTGGGCGGCCTGGGCGTGGGCTGGAGCCTGGGCGGCCTGGGCGTGGGCTGGAGCCTGGGCGGCCTGGGCGTGGGCTGGAGCCTGGGCGGCCTGGGCGTGGGCTGGAGCCTGGGCGGCCTGGGCGTGGGCTGGAGCCTGGATGGCCTGGGCGTGGGCTGGAGCCTGGATGGCCTGGGCGTGGGCTGGAGCCTGGGCGGCCTGGGCGTGGGCTGGAGCCTGGATGGCCTGGGCGTGGGCTGGAGCCTGGATGGCCTGGACGTGGGCTGGAGCCTGGATGGCCTGGGCGTGGGCTGGAGCCTGGATGGCCTGGGCGTGGGCTGGAGCCTGGGCGGCCTGGGCGTGGGCTGGAGCCTGGGCGGCCTGGGCGTGGGCTGGAGCCTGGATGGTCTGGGCGTGGGCTGGAGCCTGGATGGCCTGGACGTGGGCTGGAGCCTGGATGGCCTGGGCGTGGGCTGGAGCCTGGATGGCCTGGGCGTGGGCTGGAGCCTGGATGGCCTGGACGGGCTGGAGCCTGGATGGCCTGGACGTGGGCTGGAGCCTGGATGGCCTGGACGTGGGCTGGAGCCTGGATGGCCTGGACGTGGGCTGGAGCCTGGATGGCCTGGACGTGGGCTGGTGTGAGACGGTGGGGCTCCTCGTCCACCACTCCCACCGTGAACGAGGACCCACTCAGGACCAGGGCATGGTCGATGTATTCGGCCAGGGACCAGTGGATCTTCCCTCCTGGAAGCTGGGAGCGTACAGGCTCATTAAGTCCAAATCTAAAAATGTCCTTAAACGCCACGTCATTAAAATCCAAAAAAGCACAAGGTTCCAAAAATTCCTCCACATACTCCTCTATGGAGCGGTGCCCTTGGCGCAGGTGAAGCAGGGTTACTGCTGGGTTCATGTTTGGCGGTCTGGTATTCTGTCACGAATCCCCTGAAGGCAAGTTTGTTGAACCCAAATGCAGTTTAATGATATCAAAATCCAAAACAGAAACAAAAGACCGGACTAAACAATAACCAATAAACAAAAGACTTGACTTGACTATAAACTTACCAACAGAGGGTAACACATTCAATACCAGACAAAGACACATGGCAAACATGAGGGCTTAAATACACAGACTGAGGACAAGACAAGACACACCTGTGAACAGTGATCAACCTATTAACCAATGACAACATGACACAACAGAACACAAGACCAGGGAGCACATGGCAGGATCACATGACAAACCAGGAAGTGCATGACAACACATGGCTGTGAACATGGTAAACTAAAAACATGAAACATGAACCAACACCTAAACACCCTGTGACAGATATTAGTAGCTATAACGTTAGATGTGTTGTGAATATTACGTTTTGCTTATTGGAAGTTTATAGAATAATTTGTGAATGTAATGCATGTGTTGCCTACATCAAAGTGAAAATTAAGTGCATTTCCAACTCTGAACTCAGTCCACAAGTAAATTCTGTTATTAAATAAACACATAGCAAAGCAAGTTGTGCAGTGTCCCCACCACTTTTCAAAGCAAAGTTACGCCACTGCATTTATCACATTGCACAAAGGGTATTTTTTTCCTTCTGCGTCTATGACATGTGAAAAAGACTCCCATACACCAGACTTGCCTGACGTGGGTTTCTTAGCTGTAAACTGAGCATTTCCAGTCCTTCGAGGACACTGCATACACACTTTGCTCTGCCATATTCTGCTCTGTCAGTCATCGACAACCCGCCTGTTCTTTCTGAGGGCTGTATATTTACATTATATTTATTGCCGTATTTTATATACAGTGCATGCTGTATATTGGGTGGTCAATAAGATTACGTAAAGCAAAGATATGCTGTTCTGAAAGGACGTCGGGAACGTGATATTGAATGACTGACCGCTCCCATTCAAATTACACCAGTTTACTCCCATTCAAATTACACCGGTCGGAGTTACCGACCGCTACCGTGTTGTAGTCGGAAATGTAATCCAGCGGCGCAAAATATCTGGTCGGTTCCCCCGGGACAGCTGCGGGAATGCAGACCTCTACTTCGATGCCAGCCTTGCATTGAGTGGTATTGCACCCTGGTGGTAAAATGTTTAATTGCTGCCACACAGTGAAATATATTTAATTGCTGACTCACACTACGCAAGGCAACCTGCATTAGATAAAATAAAAAATGCATTAGATTAATCAATAATAAATTAACGTGATCAATGAAATTCTTAACGATCAATTATCGATCGTCGATTAATCATGCCCATCCCTAATAGCAGCAAGTCCCGTTGCAAACGTTGGTGTGATCCCCACAGAGATTACACGGCCCTCAAAGATGATCATCCAACCTTTAATTTAGCTTGTGTAAACATTTGTAAACTCAAGATGAATGGCCGATATGATAAAAAATGTGTCTATCAATGAATCTAAATGAAATGTATATTACCAGGCAGTACCAGGCGAGAACTTGCAGAAAGACTTGAGAGTTGTCTCCATGTCAGCTGCAGTAGCAGACACCTGAAAGGAACAAATACATTATGCTTACCATAATAAGATTTTTAAGGAGAAAATTTATAAAAAGGACAATAAATAGTAAACAATAGGTGATCATAACCAAGAGGTGAATGAGGTAGGCTTCTGAATGACCTATGATCAAACTGCTAAATAGATTTAGCATTCAAAATTTAAAGGGTAAAAATTTTATTTGTACAGGTCTTGGGAGGTTGTACTTAAAATGTCTAAAAAGTAGTATGAACCTTTTTGTGGCTCTAGAGGAAACTGCACATAATCTGATATATTGCCTTCAGTGATGTCACTCAGTGGTCAAGTTGCATGGCGCACCAGGTTTTGAAAATGAAGAAGAATATGTGGAATAAAAAAGTTAATATTTGTGTTTCTGCTGTATTGGTTTGTTAATTTGCTTTTAAAACATTCAACAGTGACATAGTAGGGCAAAGAAGACAAGTGAAATGCTTTTTAAAACCTTGCACCTACTTTGCCCATAATGCAATTTAGCAACTGTGAGACAACATGGAGGTAATATATCAGCTTACACGCAGCTTCCTCTAAACCACAAAAAAAATTACACTTCTGTTTTCACATATGTAGTAGTACTCCCCAAAATTAGTACACACATTCGAGGTCTGGACACTGAAGACTGGTGGAGTCACCCTTTAAAACACAGGGTTAGAAAGAAAAAAATAAAACTTACATCTGTAAGACGGATCAGCCCGGTTAGGTCCTCTCCAAAGTGTGCCATGAGCAGCTGAACAACACGAAGTGCCATCTCATTATCTTCTCCATTAGAGAGGATATTGTTGCGGCAAAAATACGTTAACTCCATTGCATTTCTGAATAAGAGACAAACCTTAGCCAATTGTGTCTTTAAAGATTTAATTTCCTGCAGGAAATGAATCCACAGTTGAAGCAACCATACTCGTGGTGACCACAAGTGTGAACTGAGGAACAATAGAAGGCCCAAGCTTTTATACCTCTCAGTCTCTCAGTGTTTTTCCATACCGAGGAAAAGGGGATACAAATGTCTTCTCCCCCACCACCCTTCTGTAACAAAAGCAGTGGTTCCCCCCACCCCTATCTTCCCCCATTAGTGTTTGTGTCAAGGCCTCAAGTGGTGATGGGGAGTTTACATTTAAATTTTATGAGGTAGATTTAGGTTTGACTTGTGTGTGTGTGTGAAGATCTAAACAATGTGACACTGGCTGTGTGTGATTTAATCAGTGGCACCTAAGGCCCGAGAGAGACTCTAAACTGGTGTCCCGTGACCCCATGCTAAGAGGTGTTTTTGAATAACAGAGACAGATGTTGATTTCTGTATAACCTTAAACATAAATCTTCTTCTATGATACAATTTTTCCTCTACAATATCCTTGACATCTTTGTTGGTAGGTTTTCCCCTGAAGTATTCTGTGATAGCTCTTCCACATTCCTCCATACTGAGTTCCAAGCTACGAAGCACATTGATGTCTGTAAGCAACTCAAAATGCATGTATTTATACCTTGGCGTGAAAAGAAAAGGCCATTTGCTTTTCACATCTTCAATGTCAGGTGGTGGAAGTGTATTTATATGGCGACATTGTAGAGAGAATGTGAGCTCCATAAGATTTTTAACTTCTGCTCTTTCTGCTCCACCTGCACCCTCCTGTCTGTAAATCTCCTCCAGTCTCTGGCGGTGCTGCTCCACAGTGTCATCAGTTTCTTCTGGGGGAAGCTCTGGCTGAAATCGTGTACATCCATATGTGTCAGTTAGACCCCTCTTGCTTGTAGAGGATCGGTGAGAATCAAAAGTGAAGTATAACCTCCACACAGAAGTGACCCATCTGGTGCAATATCAGCAAAACTCTTTGGGTACTGTCTGATGATATTTCGAACCACAGTTAGGCATTGTGCACGAGTGGGGTTAGCTTCATACCTTCTCATTTAATCCGCGAGTACTCGCACCATCTGGCGTCGCTTCACTGGTTTAGGTCTCTTGCCATCTGCAATTGCAGAACGAATTTCCTGTGGCATTTGTTCCCAATTGTTCCCAACCTGGAATGTTTCTGGCCATGTTTTCAGTATCTGAGATGTGGAAGGTCTTTTGCTTGGCTCGCTGTTTCTTGCTTGGCTTGAACATGATGAAATGGCCGATAGCTGTGATGAGCTAGAATTAGGCGGAGTGCTATACAGCATAATGTTGGTGATGAAGACCCAGACACTGAGCAATCACTACTCAGTGATGACGAAGTTAGAATGACTTGTAAATCCAATGTAACTGTCTTGGTTTCTAAAAGACAAACATAACTAATAAGCTATATCAGAATCACTGCAGACATTTGGCCAAAAGTCTACTAAACTCTCCTTATATTAGGCATATTTGAAAAATGTAAAGGTGCATTATGTACTTTCAGAAAAAAAAAACCTGAATAAACAGGAGAATATAACAAGAGAATGCCACACTAAATTACATTTAGTGTAACATACATTACCTAATTTGAATGCATGCAGGAGTTTTCTGCGCTGGATAACAGGTAACAGATCAGCAATGTATTCCTGTTGTACATATTTTAAGTGTTCTTTTGACTCCAAGCCGGAGCTCTGAAGTTTCAATATTATTTGCCACTGAGTCTCTTCAGACAGATTTGGCAAGATTATCTCTTTGATTTCTTCACTCATATTCGCCATCTTTCTGGACTAGAGGGAAAGAATGGTGAAGAATTATCAGTGGTGTGCCATGGGCAGTGTACTCAGGCAAGGGATAGTAATCAAGCAGATTCTCCTGATTAATACAACAGTAGCTTCTCTGCATCAGTGTGAGGCTGTAAACACCCATGTCAGGAATACGCAAGGGCATGATACTTTTCAGCAATAAAATATACTGCTGAATCCTTATGAACGAGAACCACTTTTCAGTCATTTTTCCAGTAACAAGCCCCTCGTCATCATCATCAATCACAATGATCATGTTCTTTCTGTATTTTGTCCGCTCCACAGTCACTTCATTGGCTATCAGAGTATTTGTGGACTCAAAATTGTGATGTGCAACTGCTTCTATGATTATATCATTGTAGTCATCTGAGAAAAACTGTGTGCCCCTTTCCACTGAAACATCTGGAGGGAAGAAGGTACCCGCACTCAGAAAGGCCTGGAGAAGCTGATGTCTCTCAGCAAGAGTAGAACATGGATTCTTAAAGTTGTGCAATTTTCTCAAACACTACTTAAAATATGTGTATTTGCTCTCGAATCTTAAAGTCCATAGGTGAATAATTGTAGAGGAAAAATGTGATCATAGAAGTAGATTTATGTTTGAGTTCATTCAGAAGTCAAAATTTGTTTGTAAAACACCTTTGTCATCCCAACAGACACAGCTTCTGCTGAAGCCCAGGGGGGTAACGGTGGGACATCTAAAGTGGGAGCTTTCCCGACCAAGGGTGTCGGATAATTTAAATTATATTAGCTCCAAGACAGGGAAGGGACCATTTACATATTGTGTTTCTGCCCTTTACTCTGTGGAAAAGGAATTAAATCTTTAAAGACACAACTGGCTAAGGTTTGTCTCTTATTCAGAAATGCAATGGACACCAAAACAATTTTGGTGTCAGAAAGTGGGGATTCCTTGGATGTTCCTTCCGGAACCTGAGAGCGGACGGTGACTGATCATCCTGGACGTTAGAGTCACAGCCTTATCCCAACTGATTAAGGGAGAAGGGCCGGCTGCTCTAGGGGTTCTGGAGGGTCCGGCCACTGGAATAAGAGAAAACGAACCCTAGGTGGCAACGGGACGATTCTGGTAAGAGACAAACTTAAAAAAATTCAGGGGAGAATTTTAAATAGAATTTGGTTAAATTGAAAATTGAATTGATAGGGATAAACCATAGGGGAGGTCTGATTCTGTGGCGATTGCAACGTGGTTTGAACTAAAATCACGTTGGCAGTGAAAAGGGCAGAGTTGTCCTTGTGGTTTGATTTGTTTATGTTGAGAAACTAAAATCACGTTGGAGAGTGAAAAGGGCTGAGTGGTCCTTAATAAGGCGTTTGAGTAAGCGTCCATCCCGTCTGTCCTGGGTGAAGGATCAGATCTGTACGGAGACGTCCGAGTCTGTGAGTCAACTGGATGAGAGTGGTGAAAAATACCTGTTAAACTAAATTAGAGCTAACAAGGGCTTTTGTGGGGGTTGTGTGTGAGAAATGCAAACTAACAGTGTTGAATGAAATTGATAACATTAAACCCTGAAGGAAAGATCCCAGTAACTGTGGGAATCTGATAGCTAAATGTGATTTCTGTTTTGAAAAAGCAGATGAAAGATACCATGAATTGCTGAATGTCACAGAGAGTTTTAATTGTGGTCAGCAGGGCTGTGTCCACTCACCCATAAGGTGTCGAAAGTGTGACAAATGAGGCCACCACACTAAAATCTGTAAATGAAACCCAGTAAAAAGAAAGAAACAGAGACGAGATTCAAACTGTCTAAGAAAATAATGAAATAACAATAGGGTTATAATAAATATGTTCTTGCCTTTTCTCACTTTTGCAAAACTCTGATAATGCTTATTGGACTGAATATTGGGTTGTTGAAATAACTATAGGTAAGTTAATATGTTGGAAACCCTAGAAGTTGATGCTTTGGTTTCAAAAGATAAGCTTGTGCTGAGCTGTAATATAATGATTTGCTTATCTGAATCTGGCAGCACCACGTAATATCTAGTGCTGTGGCCTAGCTTGAGTAACACAGACTCAATCTGAGGGTGATTTGAAAATGTGATTTCAGTCTAAGGATAGAGTTTAAAAGTAAAATGTCTGACGTTTATTTGAAAACTATTTTAATTTCTAGCCAGATCTTACTAGCTTGTGTAAAGAGTGAAAAGTTGCAGTGCAGATGAAGATGCAGTGTGCCAGCCCTGAAGGCCTCGGAGTCTCTCTCTCTCCTTCAAACCCAGCACAAAGCTGTTATCTGAGCATGTGTCATAAGTGAAGAGAAACTTATGGTTAAGCACAGGGCATCAGTTGAAAATCATAGAGACAATGATTTGATAAAAAGGAAATTTTTGACTAATAGTTAAAGCATTGCCATGGAGGGCAATGATAGATATTTTGATGAAACAAAATGAGATGTTTTTACAAAATGAGATGTTTTTAAAATATAGAACTGAAAATGTTGTGTCTGATCTTAGCCTTCACCATGTACAGGACCGATGGATTGAGACACAAAGGTAGCAGAACATTAAACTGAATGGACAGTTGTTCTGGCTAAATTCACTGAGTGGTGGATTTTAGTGATTTAGTTGTATTGTGATAATTAACCTGTCTCCATGTTCTACCTATAATAAGCAGACCAGATGGCTCTGGTGACTCTTGAATGCACTCAGAAAACATGATCCTGTTGAGGGTCAAAAAAAAAAAAAAATATATATATATATATATATATATATATATATATATATATATATATATATATATATATATATATATATTATATATATATATATACATATATAAATACATATATATATATATATATATATATATATATATATGTATTTAAAGCGATGAGCAATGTGCGTGAGATGATTCGCCAAAGACGGGTAAGATCCTCTCTTGGCCAGCAGGGGGACAACCGAGGTTGGGTTGGGTTTCATCGACATTTGGGCACCTCCAAGAAGGGGGGTGTTTTTATGTGAGGTGTGTATGAGTGTTGAACAGATGTCTGTAAGGCCAGCAGCATCATAAAGGGAGGATTTGTGTTTTTGTAGGGGCCGAGAGTCCAGACAGATATACAGCAGTCCGACCCAGAGATGTTCCTCTATACCGCTCACCCAAGAACTGCTTATCCAGGGAAGACCCTGAGGGAAAGTTATGATGGTAAGGGGCATTCAAGAGCCAGCTGAGACCATGCTGTTGTAGCAACAATGACGGTCTGTTCCTCTGGCGAACGGCCAAATGTCTTGTGCATCTCGTGAGGCGCGTCACATCACAATTTTGTCTCCCCCGCCCCCCACCGTACTAAATGTATACTTTTCTGTCTGAATGTTTTTATATGTGTCGGTAATAATTAGTAGGATTATATGACTGTTAACTCAAGCTGTGTACAACAATAGACAGTGGAAAACCTGGACTTGTGTGTTTCCACCCCTCAGACCAGTGGTTCATGGTAGCATTAGAACCGAGAGAACTCCATCGTACCGAATCTGGTAAAATAATTTAAAGGACATGCATTATTACAAAGATGCCAGCTTTGTAAAGAAAAATGCATGAACCTGTCTTCCCCGGATAGTAGCCAGGGGGAGGAACTCAGCCGAACAAAGAACTTTGTTTCACGCCGAAAACGCTCAGATCGATTGGACCATCCAGGAAATGGACACACGCACACACCCAATAAGCCAAAACCAAAGCAAGTATTCTTATTTTCTACAATCCGAACTGCTGTTGAAAGGTCGTGTTATTCCCCTTTTAGGGACGAGTTCAATTCATTGAGGGCTCTTTGTAACGAAGCTGTTATCTTCTCTCTCTCTCTCTCTCTCTCTCTCTCTCTCTCTCTCTCTCTCTCTCTCTCTCTGTTATCTTCTCTCTCTCTTTATTTTTGTTTTCTTTCATTCTTTTCGTTTAGGTACCATTTTAGTTTCATTTCCTATCTATTTTCCACTCTTTTTATGCATATTTAGTATGTACTTTCTGTGTGAATTGTAGTGTTATCTTTAGTCTGTGTTTATTAAACTTCCAAAAGATATTTTTGAATTGAAGCTGTTATTCTTCTACATACACGAAGTCAATGAAACTTACAATCCCAAACGTTACCTAAAGCTGCTGTGTGCTACTATTTTAGTAACATAACTGTAAGAACATACAAAATATTAATTTGTCCTGATCAGTAAAGTTAATGCTTCTTATGCTCTCGTAAAAGCAGTAATCCCTTATTGAGAATTGATTTGAAAGTCTATAACTAATTTGCAGGAAAAACTTAGTAAGATAACTTCAAGCAATTCCTTAAAGGTTACTTGTATTTAATTAAACATTTTCCTTATCGGAAAATTTAAATAACGTAATGAACGACTAGCAAATTATATTCATAAATTCATGAATATTCGATCCCTTTTGAGTTAATTATTCCCCGAGATATTAGACTCATAGTCAATATTGTTACACTCCGTATTGACTTTTATGGCTCCCAAATGGCCGATCCAGGAAATCTACGTGCTGCGCACACACACCTAGGCACACACATTTCTTACAGGAGAGATAAGTAATGATCGTCGTGTGGACTTTAATGGTCCAAATGGCCAGGCTGTGACATCGGACACCTCACACACACCCACGAGAAACACACAGGGAATTCCACCAGGACCATAGAGGAATAGATGGTTAAAATCCACCTAAAAACGAATGTAGAAGTGTACATAAATATTACATAAACTGTGTAAGACCAATGGACCATGGAAAGCCTGTATCCCTGTATTCCCCAGATCTCAGACTTGTGATTCATGGTACCATTAGAAACAGAAAAGCTAAATAGTACCGAATCTTGTAAAAGAATTGACAGAAAATGCATTATTACAAGAATACCAGCGTTGTAAGGATAACATGCATAATCCTGCCCTCCGTATACGAGCCAGGAGGCGTAACCGAACTGAACAGAGAACCTTTTCGCGCCGAAAAACTCGATTGGATCAAAAACTTGATTGGATCAACCCGAAAATGGGTGTCGCTCAATCTTATCTATAAGAACCGACGTGACTATTATCAAAGTGCATTTCATCGCCAAAGGCATTCCGCCACCAGGAGCAAACAGCAGCTTCCAGAACATCTCCAAGGGACCCGATTCCGGCTGAACTTGTTTTCACGAACCGAGAGTCACACCCCACAGACCTCGAAAAAGGACCACGGAACGCGCAGGAAATTTGAACTCAGAATACACGTATACACGAGAAGCCAAAAACAAAAGCAAGTATTCTTATTTTACAATCTAAACTGCTGTTGAAAGGTTGTCTAAATTATTCCCTTTTTCGGGATGATTTTAACTCGTTGAGGGCTCTTGATAACGAACTGAAGCGAACGCTGTGATCTCCTTTCTCTTTCTTTATTGTTGTTTCTTTCATTCTTTTCATTTAGATACCATATTTCTTTCGTTTACTATATATATTTCTACTATCTTTATGCATATCTAGTATGTACTTTCTGTGTGAATTGTAGTGTTAGCCTTAATCTGTGTTTATTAAACTTACAAAAGGTACTTTTGAATGGAATCTGTTATTCCTCCACATACACGAAGTCAATGAAACTTACGATCTTAAAAGTTACCTAAAGCTATCTTGTGCTACTATTTTAGTAATACAAACTGTACGAACATAGGAAATATTAATTTGTCCTGATCAGTAATGTTAATGTTTCTTATGCGATCGTAAAGCAGTAATCCCTTATTGAGAATTGATTTGAAAGTCTATAACTAATTTGCAGGACAAACGTAGTAAGATAATTTCAAGCAATTTCGTAAAGGTTACTTGTACTTAATTAAACATTTTCCTTATCGGAAAATTTAAATAACGTAATGAACGACCAGCAAATTATATTCATAAACTCATGAATATTATATCCCTTTTGAGTTAATTATTCCCCGAGACATTAGACTCATAGTAATAATCGTTACACTGTGATTGTCATAAATTTTATGGAGAACAGAACTACATTTATTAATTGGTATAAGTAAAACTGTGTGATATTGAACTAATATGTCTCTATCATAGTCTTAAATCCTGCAGGTCATTAGATATGGCATAGGATCATTCGAAGACATGGTGATGGCTTTAAGATGAGGACAGCTTTTGAAGTTTAAGAGAAGGTCTGGATAACAAAGGTATTTAAACTAAAGATTGTAGTTTGTTCTGAGTTAAAGTCTCAGAGGCTGTTGAAAAGATTATCTGTGTAAGAGAGAGAGAGGCTGCTTGTGGAGGCAGGCATGGCACAGTGTCTGTTTTTTTTTGGCCATGTTAAAGCTGAGACAAAACCAAAACAACCCAGCTGACTTTTCTAAAGACAACTTAATAGTGAACAGACATGATTTGAAAATGATTAAGAAACCAAGTAGAAGCAAAATTTGAGAATGAGCAGATCATATTTATGTCCTGATTAAGCATAATGTTTTATCACTGCAGATGGGTTAAGTTAAACGACAAACTTTAAAAGAAGCGTATTATTCTGAGTGATTCTGATAAAAGATGATCCAGAACATGGGACGAGCTTTAAGTGGATTGATATCCAGCTTGGTCTGTTACTGGTAATGATGACTACTTTTGTCATTTATGATGAGGATTTGATTTACTCTCTGGATTAGTTAAAATAGTAAGCGTAAAAATTATAGACTTGAGGACAGAGACAAAATGACAAATTGGCTTAAGTCATTATCTAAATTATCCAGAGAATCCATCACAATTATGAAAGGCCAGAGGACGAACAAAGGAATATAAACTTTAAAATGAAAAGTTTTATTTTTGTGTTGCCTCCATTAAAAAGAGTCAGGACATTAATTTATCTAGAGAACTACAATTAATGTAAGAGAACAAAAAAAACAAAACAAAAAACAAGAGGCAGTGAGGCTTTCTGTGTGACTAGGATTGAGATGGAGGACAGTAATATTTTGAATTTCTGCAGAGCAGTGGACAGTGGAAAGGTGTGCCGTAGGTGAGACAGAGGACTTCATGGTGAAGGTGGGACTGCATCAAGGATTGGCTCTGAGCCCCTTCTTGTTTGCAGTGGTGATGGACAGGCTGACAGAGGAGGTCATACAGGAATCTACATGGACTATGATGTTTGCAGATAACATTGTGATCTGTATTAAGAGCAGGTTGACGAAAGTCTAGAGGGGTGATGGTTTGCTGAAGGGGGAATTAGTTAAATGAAAACTGATGAAAACTGTCTGGGGTACAATATTTTATGAACATTTTTATGAAAACTGATGAAAACTTAGTTAAATGAAAACTGATGAAAACTGTCTGGGTTACGATATTTTATGAAAACTGATGAAAACTGTCTGGGGTACAGTATTTTTATGAAAAATTTTGTAGAAGAAAAGGCCTAGAGCAAATCTGAGTCTGTTCGAGACTGTTTAATGGAAGAACGCTATCATCTCAGGAGCAGAGACACTGGCACAACGTGATGCTGAGACAACGATAGAACCTATTGCAAGCTCACAGAATCAGAGTTGCACAATCTACAGAGAGGTGGCGTCCTTTCATTAACAGAGCAGAAAAGACTAATCTTCATAACTCTTTCTGGGCTTACAACTGTGCGAGTCATCTTGCCATCTGAAAGACTGGAGCAGAGTGACGTGGTGCCCTTTTCGATGCTTGGACTGTGCGACTTGAGAAGAACAACATTCATATATACATTTAAAAATTTTCTTGTGAATTATCAAAGAATGATAAAAGGGGGAATTGTAGAGGAAAATTTTAATCATAGAAGTAGATTTATGTTTGAGTTCATTCAGAAGTCAATATTTGTTTGTAAAACACCTTTGTCATCTCAACAGACACAGCTTCTGCTGAAGCCCAGGGGGGTAACGGTGGGACATCTAAAGTGGGAGCTTTCCCGACCATGGGTGTCGGATCATTTAAATTATATTAGCTCCAAGACAGGGAAGGGACCATTTACATATTGTGTTTCTGCCCTTTACTCTGTGGAAAAATACTGGGGTTGCTTAAACATTGGGTTATAAGAGCTTGACTTTTACTTTGTACACTTGCGGTGACCTCCAGTTTGGTTTCTCCAACTGTGGATTCATTTCTTGCAAGGAATTAAATCCTTTAGTGGGTAGTCAGGAAAGGTTTGAATTCGGCAATGCAAATATTCATCAATCGGAACTCTTAGGTAACCTATCTGGCCATTTGAAATCGCAGATGCGCAACAGAGGTCCAAAAACCAACTGCCAAACTTTGTTGTCACCTGGATTTTTTACTTTGTCTCTGATCAAAACAGGCAACATTCTCAGCAAACACAAATTCTGCACAGCATGTCCCCCAAGTTTTCCACCCTCTGGATTAACCTCACACGGTTTGTCATTAGAATCCCTACCGAGATACTTGAACTGATTTATTCGTCAAATCAACTTAAGATAGCTAAACATTTTATCCACTTTAACAAGATGGTTAATGTACAGTGCCAGATCAGAGGATACAACACCTTCAAAAAGATTGTGGCCAAGACATGGAGGCAACCCTGGCTGACATACTGTACATGGAAGTATTTGAGCGTATTTAACACAGAGTCAAATTTAACACCTCCACTAGATGTAGACTGTCCTTCACTGCTCTGAACATGGCCACTGTATGACCGCACTGTGCGTTTTGTGCCCTGGATATGAGGATCTGCATGGAATGCTTCTCTGCTGATATCACAATATCTGCAGAAGTGTGAACTTCTGCTGAAGTTCTCCACAAAGCCTCATATGTTATGTGAGCCTAGGTTGTCGCCTGCAATGGCACACAAAGATCCCTTGTAGACTTTTCCATCAGACAGGGTAACACCATTAAGCTCAAGATCTTTAAGGTCAGTGACAAGAGAGCCCATAACAAAAGTCTTGACCAAAATACTTAAAATCGTGTTCTTTACAAAGAATAACAAGCTGCATTTTATCGGTGCTGGATCTGTTGTGTGGCATTAAATCTGCAAGAGTTTTTTCTTTCCAGATCCCAGAGGGTTTACCACTTCAAATGCATCTTGATACAGGATCAAGCTCAGTGATGAGCTCTCCGTCTGGAAGAGCACATTCTCAGCCATATTTTTGCCATCCCACACATCCTTAAGAATATCCGTAGAGTAATTCTAGAGTGTACTTGCTTATATTGTCCCTGCACTGATTGGCAATGGAATAGAGAATCAATTGTCTGTTTAAAAGGAACATACTTGGCAAAACACTCTTTGCCTGCCTCATTCTGACTTAGACAGATCTGTACTGGGACAACATAGTTGAAGCTGTTCTTGAAAACTGTTTTTCTTTTCTGATCAATTTTCAGTGGCTGAGCTCACACCTTGCACTGCAGATATCAACATGACATGTTAATTCAACACCAGACAAAGTAGGCCTAACCTCACGTTTGTTGTGTCTGTAAGTGTGACACTTAAACGTTGAAAAGTTTTGAAAAGTCTGACTGCAATCTGGCAAAACACACTTAAAGGTTAAATTAGGTGTATTTTTATGAATTCTCATGTGCCTTACGTATGCCACTATTGTTGCACAGTTATGACAACAGATCTGACAGGGGAACATTTGTTATTGCCCGATGGTAAATTCCTTGTAGATAGAAAATGTTCATCAACTTTATTTATATAGCGCTTTTAACAATGCAGATTGTTTCAAAGCAGCTTCACAGTGTTAAACACAAAAATAATGCAACAGAATATATTTTGATTATCATACAGTAACAATGTGGGCTTTAGATCAGTAATTAGATAAGTAATTTGGTCTATATGGTTAATTTAGTTTATTAATTAGATTTATTTTGAAATATATTTGAAAAATAGTTTTTTTCCCCAACTGAGCAAGCCAAGCCAGAGGCGACAGTGGCAAGGAAACCAAAACCCCATCAGGAGACCTAATGGAGAAAAATAAACCTTGGGAGAAACCAGGCTCAGTCGGGGTGCCACTTCTCCTCTGGCCAATTAACAAACAGCGTATGATTATTATTAAAGTTATTATTTTAAAGGTCAGAGGTCATAATCAATCTGAATATTCGAAAGATCTGAGGCAACACGCCGGAGACGGGTTTATTGAGGATGATGTATCGAGTACATAATTATTATGGACCCACTTTATATTAGGTGTCCTTAACTACTATGTACTAACATTTTAATTAATAATTTGATACATTGCACTTATTGTGTACATACATGTTTTTACATTGTACTTACATTTTAAAAAATACCTGCATGTAATTACATCTGTAATTAATTTCTGTAGTTACATTTGTAATTACACAGTTCACACTTCCCTTACACCTAACCCTACCCTTAAAATTACCCACACCACCACACCTGTCCCTAACCCTACCCGTATCCCACCTCAATATCAGCAAAGGTGTTTTGCAACACAATATGAACACAGTAAGTACATTGTACTTATTTTTTATGTAAGTACATAGTAGTTAAGGCCACCTAATATAAAGTGGGGCCATTATTAAAATTAAAAAATTTGAAATATCGGAGTCATTACGCCGGAGACAGGTTTTTATTGAGGATGCCATATTGATTTAACAATTACTAAAATGTAATATTCGAAAGATCGGCGGCAACACGCTGGAGACGGGTTGTTTTGAGGATGACATTGATTTAAAGAATTGTTAACTAGGACTATTCAAACAATCGGAGTCATCACGCCGGAGACAGGTTTATTGAGGATGCCGTGTCGATGAGGCAGCTTAAGGGGGAGTCTAAATGACACGGTCTCTGCAGACACTTCAGGGTCATGTGTTGGTCACATCTGGGTGCAGGTCCACCGTCTGATCTGGATACAGCCTGGATCCGGCTGACTGCAGTAGACCTCGGAAATAAAACAGAGACACTAACATTAGCGTAGATGTCATTCTTCTGATGATGTAACGAGTACATCAGGTGTTATGGGAAGTGTTCCCGGTTCCGGCTGACCTAGATAATGCAGCCTAATAATCATTTAATTGAAAAAGTGTTCATCAACAAACATGTATTAGTCGTGATTACGGCTACTGACTGATATTTAGTGACGCATATCTTCACGTTTAATTTTAACAGAGTTGCAATGTTAAGATTGTGAAAGAAGCCACAGATGCAGTTTTGAACAGTTGAGAAGTTGGCTGTGTGAGACACGCAGCGACAGATACATAAACTAAATTGAAAAAACGAAATACATTTCACACCAATTTTTCCGTTCAAACAGAAAAATGCAAAGCCTTGATGATTCAAGTGTCTTTAACCGAACTACGATTAGCTTAATTTTCTTGTTAAAGCTACAATGTGTGATATTTTCCCCCATCTAGCAGTGAAAAGGTATATGACCATCCAGTGAATATTGGTTTCTGTTCCTCTCAATTCAAATTTCGTTTTAACTCCTACGGTGGCCGATTTACATGGCTTCCAGCTCGACCTCGTCCATGAGTGTTCCTTCAGGTGATGAGGTTACTTTAGAAAACTATTATAATTTGCAGTTATTTAATTTGTCAGTTAACATGTAGGTTATGACATCTATGTAAAATGAATAATAGTTTTACGTTTTCGGTATTTTTTACCATTTCATTGCTAACATCAGCGATCAGGTTCCCAGACGAATGCAAGCTAATCTTAGTAAAGTAACTTTTATCGGTGCTATTGTTATTCTGTATATTGTACGACATCACTAGCGTAAGGCAAAGTTTACATTGTAGGCTATATCAGTCTCAAGCAATCCCCCTCTTCACATTCGACACAGTGCCATCGAGTGTTAAAACGCGAAAGGCGAAGCTTGAATTTACGGGTATGTCCCTCTTTGGTTCATGTACTTTCAAGATGGAGGGGCAACATGGCGACGCGCATTCGAACCCCTCACCCGTATGTTTGAAAGAAGTAAATATACATTAATGAGCACATATATTTTTGAAAGAACTAATTGTTTTTAGCTAAGAATAAACTAAAAAAGTTACACAGTATAGCTTTAATTGTCTGTAACACTTTTCATTAAAAGTCAACACTTACAAAATAAAATTCAGCCTAATTCAATCCTTTAGCCGACGTTCAAATAATCCTATGGTTTGGTTGAATTAAATCCTTAATCACTGGGCAAGATGTAGGCTACTTATTCCAGTATTATAATGCTATTTTCCTGCTGCCTCAATCTGCCGACTGGTCGCTCTCTCTCTTGTCGGTTAACAAGTGTTGTTCCTCGGATGCAGACGTTCTCACGTTACCGAAATTAAATAAAAAAACAATCCAATAAGTAATATCATTTTGACTATTCAATTCTAAGCCTCACTGTTAAATGATATGTTCAAATCCCCAGAAAGACAAGCTTTCAGTTTGATATCAAACAATCTTGGCAATATTAATAAGATTTTAATTACCGTTTAATTTGTAGATGCAAGATCCATCATCAAAGTGTGCGTCCTCTTCTGGAAAATCTCCTGATGGTTCCCGAAGTCCCTCTAGTAGTTAATAGCTAATTATTTCAATTGAAAAAAATTTTTTTAAGAAAATTGACCAAAAACATGCAGTAACCTCAATTTAAAAGACTAACGTTATAGCTTCTGACCATGCTCCAAATTCCCGTCAACACATTACACGCAGTTTCCAAAAAATACTGTAGTGTCCTGTAATTTAAAACATCAGCATACTGTTTAGGGCCTTTGTCTTGCTGCTCCAATTTACGCAGCCCACAATGCATTGCTAACAACAGTACTAAACTGTTTAACATGAAAACAGTCTTTTAGTGCTGAAAATTGGCTGTAAATTTACAGCAATTGCTTACAGTGTACTATATTTATGTTTTTAGTCATTTTTGTCTTTTGGGACAGTGAGAAATAAGCAATTGTTACTACAATTTAAAGGCGCAGAGAGGTCTATGGCAGTGGTCTGCCAACCCGTCGATCACAATCGACTGGTCGATCTTTATCACTGTCTAGGTAGGTCCTGATAAACAACATGTAACAAGTAGAATTAGGTACTGCTCTTTTAAGGCAGAATGCACACACTTTCACTCGCTGATGAGTGGGCAGTCCGTGGATGCGCGTGCTGTATGAACATGCGTGGATGCGCGAGCTGTATGAGCTCTATGTGTAACGCGTTACAAACACTTTATCAAGGCTCGAAATCGCTCCTTATACTACCAAAATGTATTCTCTGCAACCTCAAATTTTGCACAGCACAAATTGACCAATGTTATATAGTTATGACAGCGCTACTGCAGCATGTGTCGCCGCAGGCGAGCATCTGAGTATCTCTTCAGAAAACTGACGCAAATGAAAGTAAAAGTTGCAGATGCTCAATACACAATCATCATCGTTAAAGTCAGTGCTTATGCCACTCTCTCCAATTGCATTCGTTGATTTTGAAATGAGCAGTTGATCAATAAAATGCAGCTCATATTTGTTGATTTCGGTTATGTGAACTTAAAAATTCGTAGCTTGGGAATTGAAGATCGGATTTATATCCGTTTTACCGAGACACGTGACTAAGATTAAATGGAATCGTGATAATGATAATTCAGCTAGATATCTTATCTGTAAAAACACATGAAGTGGACCATGCAGGTGTTAATAGGCCCAGCAAGATAACTGTTGGGGATGCTTGAAATATAGGAAGAAAAATATAAATATTGAATCGGGGAGGGGGGTTACATGGAATATATCTCTGAACGAAACTGACTGTCTTCAGAATAGTTTTGCTGGCATTTTTACAGCGGTACCCAAAGAAACACCTTTTTTTTCATAAGCCTACTGTCAGAGAGTGAATTAGCATTTTTATTTAGTCCATCTGTTTTTGTTTTGTGCAGGTGTGTATTATGTAACAATTTCACACAGCTAAAGTCAGACCCTTCTGTATTTGCTCTAAGTCTTGAAATTATGCAATGTAATTTAAATAAAAAACAACTGCTCATGCTACATACACTCACCTAAAGGATTATTAGGAACACCATACTAATACTGTGTTTGACCCCCTTTCGCCTTCAGAACTGCCTTAATTCTACGTGGCATTGATTCAACAAGGTGCTGAAAGCATTCTTTAGAAATGTTGGCCCATATTGATAGGATAGCATCTTGCAGTTGATGAAGAATTGTGGGATGCACATCCAGGGCACGAAGCTCCCGTTCCCCCACATCCCAAAGATGCTCTATTAGGTTGAGATCTGGTGACTGTGGGGGCCATTTTAGTTCAGTAAACTCATTGTCATGTTCAAGAAACCAATTTGAAATGATTTGAGCATTATCCTGCTGAAAGTACCCATCAGAGGATGGGTACAAGTTGGTCATAAAGGGATGGACAGAAACAATGCTCAGGTAGGCCGTGACATTTAAACGATGCCGAACTGGCACTAAGGGGCCTAAAGTGTGCCAAGAATTGAGCTGCTGCTTGATCGATTGCGGCTCCTTGATCGATTGCTCCCTGATCGATTGCTCCAGTCTACCTACTGCTGCTACTGCATGCGTCAGTGTTTGTAGCTCTGTATAGCTGCGTTTGAATCTCTATTTGATATATTTTCTTTGTTATCTATACTGCTAAAAATAACTTACTCATCACCATATATTGTTTAATATAGCCTATCAAGTTAAATTTGACATCACTAGCTTTTAATCTAAATCACTACCACGTGTTAGCTTTTCGCTAGCCTGGTAGCTTTCCATCCCGGCACCCGGGTCTCCTGTTTTCTGAGTTCATTAGACAACTGTGGTGAGTTGGATTATTAAATAGACTCCATCAAACAAAGTAAGTGGAGTAAGTTGTGTGGTAAGTTTTGGATTCATCAACAAATACGGTAAGCCATGTCTTCTTCTCCTGTCATTGTCACTTGCACTGCATGCTACATGTTTAGCATATCTATCTCCGTTGGCGAACAGGGCTTCACATGTGTTAAATGTAAGGAATTAATCAGGCTGACGGAGAAGATTTCAGATTTAGAGACACGCATCCAGACTTTATGTGAGAGTAGTGAGAATGGTACAGCTTTAGATACTGTTTTGGATGCGACTAGCTTAGTGAACACTCATTGTTTGGTTCCGGCTGAGCCCCGCAGCAGGGCAATTGGGTGACTGTGAGACAGCATAGTCGCGGATCTAAAAACCACTCTGCCGTTCGATTAGAACATCAAACAGGTTCTCCCCACTCAGTGATGCACCCACTGAGGATCCTGTTGAAAGTGCCCTAGTTATTGGCGATTCTATTACACGGAACGTGAAAATAGAGACACCAGCCACCATAGTCACATGTTTACCGGGAGCCAGAGCGCCTGACATCAAAGCAAATTTAAAAGTGCTGGCTAAAGCTAATCGTAAATTCTCTAAGATTATTATTCACGTCGGCACTAATGATGTTCGACCGTCAGTCGGAGATCACCAAAATTAACATTAAAGAGGTGTGTAAACTCGCAAGTACGATGTCACCGGCAGTCTGTTTATCTGGCCCCCTCCCTGTTAAAAGGAGTGATGAAATAGTTAGCAGATTATCATCACTCAATGGCTGGTTGTCTAAGTGGTGTCCATAAAATAACATAGGGTTCATAGACAATTGGAAAAGTTTTTGGGGCAGACCCGACCTGTTGAAGATAGACGGAATTCATCCTACCGGGCTGGTGCTGCTCTTCTCTCTAGTAATTTGGCACATAATCTTAGAGCTAAACCTTGACTCACTGGGGCCCAGGTCAGGAAGCAGACAAACTGGCTAAACCAACCGTCTGCTAGCTGTCTCACGTCACCAGAGTCAGCTAAATCCCAGCACATAGAGACGCTTTCACCTAGATATTATCACATAGAGACTGTGTCTGTTCCCCGAATCAGTAAATACAAAAAACCATCAAAACCATTCAACAGTAAAAATTTAATTGATGTCCAACAAATAAACAACAGATATAATACGGATGAACAATTGATAAATCTCGGGTTGCTGAATATTCGATCCCTTTCGCCAAAAACGCTTATTGTTAATGATATGATTATAGATCATAACCTAGATGTGCTGTGTTTGACAGAAACCTGGCTAAAACCTGACGACTACATTACTTTAAATGAGTCCACTCCCAAGATTATTGTTATAAACACGAGCCGTGTCTGAAAGGAAAAGGGAGGTGTTGCTGTAATTTATAATGATAACTTCAGTATTACTCAGAAGTCTAGTTTCAAATATAATTCCTTTGAAGTTTTGGTGCTTTATGTAACATTGTGTAGTGTAAATGATAAATCCCGTTTGACATTTGTGTTGGCTACTGTATACAGGCCACCAGGGCACAATACAGACTTTATCAAAGAATTTGCTGGTTTTCTATCAGAGTTAGTACTGGCTGCAGATAAAGTACTAATTGTTGGTGATTTTAATATCCATGTTGACAATGAAAAAGACGCATTGGGATTGGCATTTAAAGACATTATAAACTCTATTGGAGTTAGACAACACGTATCTGGACCCACTCATCGCCTTAATCATACTTTAGATCTCATACTGTCACATGGACTAAATGTTGATACCATTAAAATTCTGCAGCAGAGCGATGACATCTCAGATCATTACCTAATATCATGTATACTTAATTTAGCTAAGGCTGCAAAGCCATCCTCGCTTCAAATATGGCAGGACTATAACCGCTGCGACTAAAGATTGCTTTGTACATAATCTTCCTCATCAGTTCCATCTCCTCAGAATTACAGATAGCCAAGAGGAACTTGATGTTGCAACAGAAACTACTGACTCTCTCTTTACTAGCACTTTAGACATAGTTGCTCCTCGGCGCTTAAAGAAGATTAAAGCAAATAATCCAACGCCGTGGTACAACGAGCACACTCGGGCCCTTAAAACAGCAGCCAGAAAAATGGAGCGCAGCTGGAAGAAAACAAAACTGGAGGTTTTTCGCAATTTGTGGAAAGAGAGCATGATTGCATACAGAAAGGCCATAAAACTGCTAGATCTGCTTATTTCTCAACTCTTTTAGAAGAAAACAAACACAACCCTAGGTATTTATTCGATACAGTGGCTAAATTAACAAAGGATAAAGCTTCAACTTCACGTTTGTAAACAACACAGCAGTAATGACTTTATGAACTTCTTTACTAGTAAGATTGATAACATTAGGAATAAAATTATAACCATGCAGCCGTCTACTACAGTATCACTTCAGACAGAACATTGTAGTCTCACTGAGGAAAAATTACACTCATTCACTGCTATAGGAGGAGAAGAATTGGCTAAACTTGTTAAATCATCAAAATCAACAACATGTATGCTTGACCCTATACCGACTAGGCTATTAAAAGAGATGCTTCCAGAGGTCATAGATCCTCTGCTTAATATTATTAATTCATCCTTGACATTAGGATATGTACCAAAAACTTTTAAGTTGGCTGTAATTAAACCACTTATTAAAAAACAACTTGATCCTAAAGAATTAGTCAATTACAGACCAATCTCGAATCTACCGTTTCTATCAAAAATATTAGAAAAGGCTGTGTCTTCACAATTATGTTCCTTTTTAGAAAGAAATGGTATATGTGAGGATTTCCAGTCAGGATTTAGGCCGTATCATAGTACTGAGACTGCTCTAATTAGAGTTACAAATGATTTACTCTTATCATCTGATCGTGGTTGTATCTCTCTATTAGTGTTACTCGATCTTAGCGCTGCATTCGATACTATCGATCACAATATTCTTTTGAATAGACTCGAAAATTATGTTGGCATTAGTGGAACTGCATTGGCATGGTTTAAATCTTACTTATCTGACCGTTATCAGTTTGTAGCAGTAAATGAAGAGATGTCACACCGATCACAAGTATAGTATGGAGTACCGCAAGGCTCAGTGTTAGGACCGTTGCTTTTCACCCTGTATATGCTACCACTGGGAGATATCATTAGGAAGCATGGCGTTAGTTTTCATTGTTATGCTGATGATACTCAGCTCTATATTTCTTCACACCCTGACGAAACTTACCAATTCACAAGATTAACGGAATGCATAGCTGATATTAAAAATTGGATGAATAGTAATTTCCTGCAACTTAATTCAGATAAAACTGAATTTTTAATTATTGGATAGAAAAGCTCCACAAGTAGTGCCCTAGAATACTGTCTAACCCTCGATGACTGCTCTGTCAAGCCCTCGTCGTCAGTGAGGAACCTGGGTGTGCTCTTTGATACCAATCTTTCGCTTGAAAGCCACGTTTCTAGCATCTGTAAAACTGCATTCTACCATCTTAAAAATATATCTAAATTACGTCACATGCTTTCAATGCAAAATGCTGAACAATTAGTACATGCGTTCATGAGCTCAAGGCTAGATTATTGTAATGCTCTACTGGGTGGTTGCCTTGCTCGCCTAATAAATAAACTCCAGCTGGTCCAAAAACAGCTCGAGTTCTTACTAGAACCAGGAAGTATGCGATCATATTAGTCCAGTTCTGTCAACACTGCACTGGCTCTCTATTAAACATCGCATACATTTTAAAATCTTGCTTATTACTTATAAAGCAATAAATGGTTTAGCTCCCAGTACTTAAGTGAGCTCTTAACACATTATACTCCATCACGTCAATTGCGGTCTCTAAACTCTGGCCAGTTGAAAATACCTAGAATATCTAAATCAACTGCAGGCGGTCGATCCTTTTCCTATTTAGCACCTAAACTCTGGAACAGTCTTCCTAGCATTGTTCGGGAAGCAGACACACTCTGTCAGTTTAAATCTAGACTAAAAACACATCTCTTTACTATGGCATACACATAGAACATTTTTAACTTTCTTTATTCAAATCAAATGACTGATTGTTAGGCTGCATTAACTAGGTCAGCCGGAACCGGGAACACTTCCCATAACACCTGATGTACTCGTTACATCATAAAAAAGAGTGGCATCCACACTAATGTTAGTCTCTCTGTTTATCCCGAGGTTTACTGCAGTCGGCCGGATCCAGGCCGTGTCCGGATCGGATGGTGGACCTGCATCTGGACATGACCAGCTCATCCTGGAGTGTCTGCTGAGACCGTGTCCATTAGTGTCTCCTCTGAATTTGCCTCACCGAACGTCATCCTCAATTAACCCGTCTCCGGCGCAATAACTCCGATCTTTCAAGTATTCATATTCTTGTGTAATCGACGCGCCATCCTAAATGAGCCCGTCTCTTGCGTCATACCCAAAATTTCGAATATTCCTATCTAATATGATTTATGACCTGCAAGGTTGCCAGAGTAATAATTATACACTGTTAATAATAGGCCAGAGGAGAACTGGCACCCCGACTGAGTCTGGTTTCTCCCAAGGTTTCTTTTTCTCCATCATGCCCTGATGGAGTTTTGGTTCCTTGCCACTGTCGCCTTTGGCTTGGCTTGCTCAGTTGGGGACACTCAAATTATGATCCAAGTTACTTTGGTCATATATAATTCTATAAACTTTCCAAATTAAACTAGCCAAATCAAATTTTGTTGCAATGTTGTCCTGTTTAACACTGTGAAGCTGCTTTGAAACAATCGTCATTGTAAAAGCGCTATATAAATAAAGTTGATTGATTGATTGATTGACACGAGTCCAAGTTTTCTTTTAAAGTTTGTGAATAACTGCTTACACTAAACTTATTGTTGGAAGCAACAGAATATCATGCCTAGCTGTTGCCTTCAATAACCGTATGTAGTATGCAACTTATTTCTGAAAATAACCAAAATAATGCAATTATGATTTGCCATTTTCCATTCTCCAATTAAACATCAGTCATAGTAGACATCACAACAGAGGAAGGGTGTCTGATTGGAATATTCTGTAGTATAACATTTAAGGCTGCGAGTGTACTTAACCATTGCCCCGAATGGAAGGAAGAGACAGTCACCTTCCTTTTGTTCTATTTCCAAAGAGTTTCATCATGGTTGTAAATTACTAGGGAAATTAAGTCCTCACAGCCCAAATGGTTAACACCTAAGCAAGCTGCCCCACGAGTTTAACGACAAGGGGAGGGGCTGCTTCAGAGTAGCAAGCAGACTGAGTAAGAGCTAAGTAACATTATTAATTTCGCCTAAGTACTTTTTGTTTTTCCTACACTCTTTCATCCAATGTCCAGGTTCACCACAGTAATGACAACTGCCCTCTCTCTTAGGACATCTGATGTCATGATTCCTTGTGCTAAACGTAGCTGCTGCTACTCTCACTTTTGCCTTAACATCAGCATCTCTTTCCCATGTAGCTAAACTGTCTAGGTTACTTCTGAGGGTGTTGTTAGAACAAGTTAGATCTAGGAATGGCAATGCTTTTCTGTACTCAGCTAAAAGGCCATCTGACCAGATGCAAACTAAGGGTCCCTTGTCATCTAGCACACACTCAGAATCATCAACTATTCCACTGTAAGCTACTGCTGACTGACAAAACCTTTCAGGGTATTCGCTCACAGTTTCTTCTTTCCTTTGCACACAGTTAGTGATTCTGAACCAGTCTACTTTGGGTCCCATGATATTCTTTAGAATTTTCAAAACACCTTCTCTCATATCACCTTTACTGACATGTTGTAGTTCAGAAGTAACAGCAGACTTAAAACTGTTGAATTCAGATTCAGTTAGAATTTGTGACATCAGCTGGGTGACTTCTGTTAACGTCATGTCGTAGAGACGCATTTTGCTTATCAATGCCCTTCTAAATTCAGAAAAGTTTGTGCGTGCTGAGGGTAAGCTCTGGGATAATCGTCTCAAGGTCCTAGTGCTTTGGCAACAGTTTGTACTTGGACAATCAATCAATCAATCAACTTTATTTATATAGCCCTTTTACAATGACGATTGTTTCAAAGCAGCTTCACAGTGTTAAACAGGACAACATTGCAACAAAATTTGATTTGGCTAGTTTAATTTGGATAGTTTATAGAATTATATATGACCAAATTAATAAATTCTATTTGTATATTTAGTTGAGTAACTTGGATCATAATTTGAGTGTCCCCAACTGAGCAAGCCAAGCCAAAGGCGACAGTGGCAAGGAACCAAAACTCCATCAGGGAGAAGGGACAACAGAGTTAGGAGGAATACAATTCCCTCAATTCCCGGAGACCTTCTCCTAGTGCCACATACCTTCATACCTTCAACAGGCACATCATTTACTGATTGCATAGCTACATCTGTTTCAAACAAAGCTTGTAAGTCGGGATAAGTGTTATCAGGCTGACTAACTTCATTCACATCAGTTTTCTCTGCAGCTTTGTTGCGATTCAATTTCTTAGTCAAAGATGCTACTCTAGCACAGAGCTCTTTGTTCTGTTTCTCTACTCTGAGTTACGCTGAGACTGTTGTCTAGCTAGTGCTAAACCAAATTCTCTGTGGCAGCAAATAATGCCTTTCACATTGTTCTTGTGAATACATGCTCCTGATAGCCTTTTACATTCATCTACCGACCAAGTCTTGTCTGGATGGATCTCATATTTCTGAGTTAGTTCTTGTCTAACTTTCTCAGTGACTATAAGATTCATTTGCACTCCTAACAATGATTTGAATTCACTATCTGACCACAAAGGAGTCGCAAGACCACCTTTTTCATTTGTAGGGATCAGTCTAGCATTCTTTCCTAACATTTTTGTGAGTTTCTTTGTTACCACACAATCACAACTCCAAAACTCTCTGGTGAACAGAGGGTATGCTTGATAAAACAGATCAACTACTGTTAACCTTCCTTGGCAAAACAGCGGACAACACAAATATTAGCTCGTAATGCTAATCTTCCCTGCCTGAAACAGAGGCTAAACAAAACAATTCTTCCCTGCCTGAAAACAGAGGCAACACAATTCTTTCCTGCTGAAACAGAGGCTTACAAAATATTAGCTTGTGACTAATCTTCCCTGCCTGAAAACAGAGGGTAATTTTCATCTCTAAAACCTATTTTTTTGCTGGAGGTCCTGGACATCTTGTTCAGACACATGTTATCATGGATTCTAGCAAATACCAACAGATTAAAAATCAAAACCTGACGACCTCTGCTAGAAATCTTATAATGGGCTGTGGTTGGCTCTTCTATCAGGACAAAGATCCAAAACAAACTGAGTGATGAGCTGAAGAGAAGAAGCACCAACATGGATCTGGGAATCTGAAGGATCTGGAGAGATTCAGTATGCCATCATGGTCTCTGATCTCATGTCAGGTTTCTCCAAACTCATCAGGCATTAGAGGAGAAGACTCAGAGCTGTTATCTTGGGAAAAGGAGGTTGCAAAAAGTATTTATAAAAAGGTGCCAACAATTGTGGCCGATGTGTTTTGGAGAAAAGCATTTATTTCATAATGTGATTTGCCCCCCATTTTCAATTCTTTTACTTTAATGAAAGGTTAGAATTTTGTGATTTTTTTTAAATATAAGATCAAAAGGATAAACAATGCAGATTTTTTTTTTTTTTACAGCCATATTTGATCATATTGTTGGACTCGGCATCAATTTCTCGAGTCCGCGTGTTCGTTGAATGAGGAGAGCAGGAACAAAATATAGTTTAACTCTTTTAATGAATAAGTAAGTCAGATGAAGATAGCATACAGAGCTCTGGGTCACAACTGTCCCTGATTTACACAATCCTATGCAAGGTTTGTTCAGGCAGTCTGCAACAAACTTGCCTTTCCCTGACCCAATATTTATACACAAAAAATACATAAGTTGTCTTTCTTTGGGAGTCAGATGATTTTCTGGTCAGCTGTGCTTCGTTCGCAACATCACCCCTCCAATTTCCTGGACAAAAGACTGCTTCTTTGTTAACACATACAAAAGCACTCTAAGAGCACAGCAAAATGCATAGCAAAACAACTTCTCATATGGATCTGTTATAAATACCAAAACCCTCTGGCTGTTGCACTAATGACTCTTATGCCCAACAGAAAGTACATATAGTCTTAAAGCAAAATCATTTCATAAGCTAACATTATCTTAAATTTACTATTGTTAATGATTAATTTCTACAAGCGTTGTTAGCAATAGTGCACAAACAAATATTTATTCTCAACAATCCCCCTTTCCTCTTACAAAGTATCCTCTTCCTCATACTCTTCATTGCTTTCCATCAGCAGTGGCATCATATATTTTGGGAAGCCTCCTTGCCCTCCACTGCTGTTACGATGAGCCTGTTACAGAGAGATCTAATACATGGTACACAACAACAACCACAGGCAACCAATATTCCTATGAAGGTTGCTGCGGAGAAACAAAGACATCATAATTGCTTTCCATTTTCCAAATATATTCGTCATCCATTCTTCCAGTGGATTGTCTATACCTGAATGCTCATGCATAGTCTTAGATAGGGCCCTCAATCCTTCTAGGGCTCTGGTGACAGACCCATCTGGAGCTGTGTTATTGGGAATGAACGTACAGCATGAATCTCCAAACATTGCACACACACCCCCTTTTTCAGCTAACAGCATATCTAAAGCCATCCTGTTTTGAACTGCCATCAGTGACGTTGGAGCTAACTGTCCCGCTAATCCCTCTACAGCATCTCTGGTCAAATTAGATAACCTTAACACATTGTAATGCACATAGTTTATTCTATCCACATTTTTATTAGGCGTCACTGGAAATAGAGCTGCAATGATTGGAATGTTTTCAAATCCTGCTGCTATCTGATCTGCTAATTTAGATTCATTTGGGACTCCTCGGTATTCCAACTGCATCTATGTAGGTGGTGCTGTCTTTAGTCAAGTCAAATGCTCCCAGGTCCCTCTTACTTAACACATGTCTCTGTCTGCGTCTGTTAAGCTCTACTATACTTGCCTTACCTTCCAGTCTCTTAGTCACTTCTCCAATCAGTACTAGTGGTGCTCCCAGCCTTACCATCGCACACATCCCTTTGGCCTTCTTTGGTATCCTTACAAACAACCTTCTATCACCACAATAGTAATACAATCCTGCTCTAGCCCATGGTCCTATTACATTCCCTGGATCCTGAACCACAATTTTACACCAAGTGGGGTCTATTTTCCTAAATTGATCATTACATTTCTCCTGGTGAAGTTAAAACATGTATAGTTCCCGGTTGAGGTGTAAATGGACCTGTCCGTGTCTCATTATTTATCAATGGAAAGACTGATGCTAGAGTGGTACAGTTTGAAGGGTTGCCTCATTGGTCAATTGTAACATGCATTGGTAACCCCATCTATCTTCAGGATATAGTGGAGCAGGTTCGATAAACAGAGTCGGTCTAGCCCTAGCACATCCTACACAATTTTCCATGTTCTGCTCTCTAGCTGTGTTAATTATCCATTCTAACCACAAATTTATTTCCCCATATCCTGTTGCTTTTTCAATTATGTCTTCAGGCTTTAATTTGGTATAATCAACAGTAATTACAAAATGTTCTCCTGACTGTGTCACATTTGGAGGTATTGGTTGTGTTATTATTGGCTGATTTATAAAATTTATCTTAATCAATGCTCCGTTATCCCTGTCTGACATGTACATCCCTATAATGAAATATGCAACATCTTTTTTGAAAGATGATCTGTCTATTCTGTTCAGGGACAATGTCAGTGGGTTCTGTGATGCATGAAAATCTCTTTGGAATCCTATTTTTCCCCACCAGTCTCTATGTTCTTTACTCAAATAACGTAAGTCTGGCGTCCAAGCCCCTGTGAATTTAGTCACTTGCCCCCAGTTCTCACAGGCTCCTGTAATATAGGGTCCTGGATGAGATGGCCAATCTCCTTGCTCACACTTATCTATGAATGCTGGGGGAGCACAAAAATACACATCATACCCTCCATGACCCATTTTTTCCTCCACAATTAATTACTTGACATAAGTCGAAAGTGAATGATGTAGTTGACCCCTTCTCATAATTTAGTTCTATGCCCCCGTATCTTTCCAGGCAAAAATTTTTCCCTTTACGCAGAATCTTATACTCTTGTGGTGCCCTTTTTCCTTTGTTATGCCCTCTTTCTCTCAGATATTCCATAAAAAATATGACACCCATAATGATTAATGTCAATCCCACTACTATTCCTAATACTTTCTTGTTTTCCCACAACACCATTTTTACACTCTTTTACACCTCTAAATAACCAAATGATAAGCATAAACAATAGTTTAGTACAAGTTAATATTACTCTCAAAATTAAACTGTTCTGTCTGTGAGTTTTTAGTCTGTTTGTTCTCTATCAAGTGTCTCTGTATCCTCCCCCTTTTGGTCCTGCAGTTCCTGCAGGGCCACTCTTGTGTCCTCCAATGTCCTCGATGGTAGTTCTGCCGGTGCACAACACGTCCAATGGTACCACGTGTCCCCTTTGCCTTCTAACCTTACACTGTGTGATGTTCTCTCCGTTACCTTATGAGGACCAGTCCACCTTGGTTGATTCCACTTCCTCTTGAAGACCTTCAGGAGGACCCACTCTGCAGCCTGACAAAGTCCAGCCTTAGGATCTGGTTCCTGTGATCTGTCAGCAATCTGTTTTGAGAAACTTGAGACAAGAGACGTTAGTTTGTCATAGTATGGTTTGTATTGTAGTGGTTCACAGTCTGTCAAATTCAACCCAGCTGTTGGACCTGGAAATTGTCTTCCAGTCAGCAGTTCAATCAATCAATCAATCAACTTTATTTATATAGCGCTTTTACAATGACGATTGTTTCAAAGCAGCTTCACAGTGTTAAACAGGACAACATTGCAACAAAATTTGATTTGGCTAGTTTAATTTGGATAGTTTATAGAATTATATATGACCAAATTAATAAATTCTATTTGTATATTTAGTTGAGTAACTTGGATCATAATTTGAGTGTCCCCAACTGAGCAAGCCAAGCCAAAGGCGACAGTGGCAAGGAACCAAAACTCCATCAGGGCATGATGGAGAAAAATAAACCTTGGGAGAAACCAGACTCAGTCGGGGTGCCAGTTCTCCTCTGGCCTATTATTAACAGTGTATAATTATTACTCTGGCAACCTTGCAGGTCATAAATCATATTAGATAGGAATATTCGAAATTTTGGGTATGACGCACGAGACGGGTTCATTTAGGATGGCGCGTCGATTACACAAGAATATGAATACTTGAAAGATCGGAGTTATTGCGCCGGAGACGGGTTAATTGAGGATGACGTTCCGGTGAGGCAAATTCAGAGGAGACACTAATGGACACGGTCTCAGCAGACACTCCAGGATGAGCTGGTCATGTCCAGATGCAGGTCCACCATCCGATCCGGACACGGCCTGGATCCGCCGACTGCAGTAAACCTCGGGATAAACAGAGAGACTAACATTAGTGTGGATGCCACTCTTTTTATGATGTAACGAGTACATCAGGTGTTATGGGAAGTGTTCGGTTCCGCTGACCTAGTTAATGCAGCCTAACAATCAGTCATTTGATTTGAATAAAGAAAGTTAAAAATGTTCTATGTGTATGCCATAGTAAAGAGATGTGTTTTTAATCTAGATTTAAACTGACAGAGTGTGTCTGCTTCCCGAACAATGCTAGGAAGACTGTTCCAGAGTTTAGGTGCTAAATAGGAAAAGGATCGACCGCCTGCAGTTGATTTAGATATTCTAGGTATTTTCAACTGGCCAGAGTTTAGAGACCGCAATTGACGTGATGGAGTATGCGTTAAGAGCTCGCTTAAGTACTGGGGAGCTAAACCATTTATTGCTTTATAAGTAATAAGCAAGATTTTAAAATGTATGCGATGTTTAATAGGAGCCAGTGCAGTGTTGACAGAACTGGACTAATATGATCGTACTTCCTGGTTCTAGTAAGAACTCGAGCTGCTGCGTTTTGGACCAGCTGGAGTTTATTTATTAGGCGAGCAGGGCAACCACCCAGTAGAGCATTACAATAATCTAGCCTTGAGCTCATGAACGCATGTACTAATTGTTCAGCATTTTGCATTGAAAGCATGTGACGTAATTTAGATATATTTTTAAGATGGTAGAATGCAGTTTTACAGATGCTAGAAACGTGGCTTTCAAACGAAAGATTGGTATCAAAGAGCACACCCAGGTTCCTCACTGACGAGGACTTGACAGAGCAGCCATCGAGGGTTAGACAGTATTGTAGGGCACTACTTGTGGAGCTTTTCTGTCCAATAATTAAAAATTCAGTTTTATCTGAATTAAGTTGCAGGAAATTACTATTCATCCAATTTTTAATATCATTTATGCATTCCGTTAATCTTGTGAATTGGTAAGTTTCGTCAGGGTGTGAAGAAATATAGAGCTGAGTATCATCAGCATAACAATGAAAACTAACGCCATGCTTCCTAATGATATCTCCCAGTGGTAGCATTATACAGGGTGAAAAGCAACGGTCCCAACACTGAGCCTTGCGGTACTCCATACTGAACTTGTGATCGGTGTGACATCTCTTCATTTACTGCTACAAACTGATAACGGTCAGATAAGTAAGATTTAAACCATGCCAATGCAGTTCCACTAATGCCAACATAATTTTCGAGTCTATTCAAAAGAATATTGTGATCGATAGTATCGAATGCAGCGCTAAGATCGAGTAACACTAATAGAGAGATACAACCACGATCAGATGATAAGAGTAAATCATTTGTAACTCTAATTAGAGCAGTCTCAGTACTATGATACGGCCTAAATCCTGACTGGAAATCCTCACATATACCATTTCTTTCTAAAAAGGAACATAATTGTGAAGACACTGCCTTTTCTAATATTTTTGATAGAAACGGTAGATTCGAGATTGGTCTGTAATTGACTAATTCTTTAGGATCAAGTTGCGGTTTTTTAATAAGTGGTTTAATAACAGCCAACTTAAAAGTTTTTGGTACATATCCTAATGTCAAGGATGAATTAATAATATTAAGCAGAGGATCTATGACCTCTGGAAGCATCTCTTTTAATAGCCTAGTCGTTATAGGGTCAAGCATACATGTTGTTGATTTTGATGATTTAACAAGTTTAGCCAATTCTTCTCCTCCTATAGCAGTGAATGAGTGTAATTTTTCCTCAGTGAGACTACAATGTTCTGTCTGAAGTGATACGGTAGTAGACGGCTGCATGGTTATAATTTTATTCCTAATGTTATCAATCTTACTAGTAAAGAAGTTCATAAAGTCATTACTGCTGTGTTGTTTACAAACGTCAGAAGTCGAAGCTTTATCCTTTGTTAATTTAGCCACTGTATTGAATAAATACCTAGGGTTGTGTTTGTTTTCTTCTAAAAGAGTTGAGAAATAAGCAGATCTAGCAGTTTTTATGGCCTTTCTGTATGCAATCATGCTCTCTTTCCACAAATTGCGAAAAACCTCCAGTTTTGTTTTCTTCCAGCGCTCCATTTTTCTGGCTGCTGTTTTAAGGGCCCGAGTGTGCTCGTTGTACCACGGCGTTGGATTATTTGCTTTAATCTTCTTTAAGCGAGGAGCAACTATGTCTAAAGTGCTAGTAAAGAGAGAGTCAGTAGTTTCTGTTGCAACATCAAGTTCCTCTTGGCTATCTGGAATTCTGAGGAGATGGAACTGATGAGGAAGATTATGTATAAAGCAATCTTTAGTCGCAGCGGTTATAGTCCTGCCATATTTGCAGCGAGGGGATGGCTTTGCAGCTTTAGCTAAATTAAGTATACATGATATTAGGTAATGATCTGAGATGTCATCGCTCTGCTGCAGAATTTTAATGGTATCAACATTTAGTCCATGTGACAGTATTAGATTTAAAGTATGATTAAGGCGATGAGTGGGTCCAGATACGTGTTGTCTAACTCCAATAGAGTTTAGAATGTCTTTAAATGCCAATCTCAATGCGTCTTTTTCATTGTCAACATGGATATTAAAATCACCAACAATTAGTACTTTATCTGCAGCCAATACTAACTCTGATAGAAAACCAGCAAATTCTTTGATAAAGTCTGTATTGTGCCCTGGTGGCCTGTATACAGTAGCCAACACAAATGTCAAACGGGATTTATCATTTACACTACACAATGTTACATAAAGCACCAAAACTTCAAAGGAATTATATTTGAAACTAGACTTCTGAGTAATACTGAAGATATCATTATAAATTACAGCAACACCTCCCCCTTTTCCTTTCAGACGTTGCTCGTGTTTATAACAATAATCTTGGGGAGTGGACTCATTTAAAGTAATGTAGTCAGGTTTTAGCCAGGTTTCTGTCAAACACAGCACATCTAGGTTATGATCTATAATCATATCATTAACAATAAGCGTTTTTGGCGAAAGGGATCGAATATTCAGCAACCCGAGATTTATCAATTGTTCATCCGTATTATATCTGTTGTTTATTTGTTGGACATCAATTAAATTTTTACTGTTGAATGGTTTTGATGGTTTTTTGTATTTACTGATTCGGGGAACAGACACAGTCTCTATGTGATAATATCTAGGTGAAGAGCAGCACCAGCTCTATGTGCTGGGATTTAGCTGACTCTGGTGACGTGAGACAGCTAGCAGACGGTTGGTTTAGCCAGTTTGTCTGCTTCCTGACCTGGGCCCCAGTGAGTCAAGGTTTAGCTCTAAGATTATGTGCCAAATTACTAGAGAGAAGAGCAGCACCAGCCCGGGTAGGATGAATGCCGTCTATCTTCAACAGGTCGGGTCTGCCCCAAAAACTTTTCCAATTGTCTATGAACCGTTTATTTTGCGGACACCACTTAGACAACCAGCCATTGAGTGATGATAATCTGCTAACTATTTCATCACTCCTTTTAACAGGAGGGGGCCAGATAAACAGACTGCCGGTGACATCGCATTTTGCGAGTTTACACACCTCTTTAATGTTAATTTTGGTGATCTCCGACTGACGAAGTCGAACATCATTAGTGCCGACGTGAAAAATAATCTTAGCGAATTTTTACGATTAGCTTTAGCCAGCACTTTTAAATTTGCTTTGATGTCAGGCGCTCTGGCTCCCGGTAAACATGTGACTATGGTGGCTGGTGTCTCTATTTTCACGTTCCGTGTAATAGAATCGCCAATAACTAGGGCACTTTCAACAGGATCCTCAGTGGGTGCATCACTGAGTGGGGAGAACCTGTTTGATGTTCTAATCGAACGGAAGAGTGGTTTTTAGATCCGAATATGCTGTCTCACAGTCACCCAATTGCCCTGCTGCAAGGGCTCAGCCGGAACCAAACAATGAGTGTTCACTAAGCTAGTCGCATCCAAAGTAGTATCTAAAGCTGTTACATTCTCACTACTCTCACATAAAGTCTGGATGCGTGTCTCTAAATCTGAAATCTTCTCCGTCTGCCTGATTAATTCCTTACATTTAACACATGTGAAGCCCTGTTCGCCAACGGAGATAGATATGCTAAACATGTAGCATGCAGTGCAAGTGACAATGACAGGAGAAGAAGACATGGCTTACCGTATTTGTTGATGAATCCAAAACTTACCACACAACTTACTCCACTTACTTTGTTTGATGGAGTCTATTTAATAATCCAACTCACCACAGTTGTCTAATGAACTCAGAAAACAGGAGACCCGGGTGCCGGGATGGAAAGCTACCAGGCTAGCAAAAAGCTAACACGTGGTAGTGATTTAGATTAAAAGCTAGTGATGTCAAATTTAACTTGATAGGCTATATTAAACAATATATGGTGATGAGTAAGTTATATTTAGCAGTATAGATAACAAAGAAAATATATCAAATAGAGATTCAAACGCAGCTATACAGAGCTACAAACACTGACGCATGCAGCAGCAGCAGTAGGTAGACTGGAGCAATCGATCAGGGAGCAATCTATACCTCAGCAGTGCCACAGGCTGATTGCCTTCAAATGGTGTAAAGCCAGTTACCCTGTTCAATGAAGATCTTACAGCCATCAAAGCAATTGGTAACGCGTTTAACCAGTTCAATTTAGTCTGTGCACAGATTTTAGCCAATTTTGTCTTTAGATTCAAACTCATCCGTTCGCATTTCCCTTGGGATTCTGGATGATAGACTGATCCGAAGCTATGTTTCAGGCCTAGTACCTTTTCCACAGCTTGTAGATCTGCGTTCTTAAAGTGTGTACCATTGTCTGACTGAATTTTCCTAGGGAACCCATACCGAGGTATGTAATGCTTGATCAAACATTTCACTACAGATTGACTGTCTTCAGATTTTGTGGGCAATGCCTCAGGCCACCCAGTGAAACTATCCACCATGACCAGCATATATCTTTTCCCTTGGACCCTTTCACCCATGTCTGTGAAGTCAATGACCACCTCTTCTCCTGGGCCATTCCTCAATGGAAACGCACCCATGTGAGGTTTGATGGTAGATTTTATATTGTGTTGAACACACGTTGAGCACTCCCTAATGAAGGCTTCTAAGGTTTCCTTCATATAAGGATGCCACCAGTGTGCAAGAGCTCTCAACATCTGAGCCCTGCCAAAGTGAGCTAGGCCATGTGCCTCAGCTAGCAATGACTTCATCATGGCTGGTGGAATAACAGGTCGCCCATCTACAAACCTCCAGGCGTTGTTGCCTTTGATTGCCCTCTTCGAGCCACATAGATTTCTCTTGTGGGGAGGCTGCCTCTTGAGCTGCAAAGATATGCTCCCATGTTAATGCTGGCTAGAGGTCAGTTACCTGTTGTTCAGAAGACAGAAGCTGGTGAGCTACATTATAATTAGCTGCTTGTTTTGCTGCCTCGTCTGCTGCCTGATTTCCATTAGATGTAATTGTTTCATTTTTTCATGTCCCTTGCACTTTATTACAGCTACCTGTTCTGGTAGTAAAATGGCTTCTGCTAACTGCTGCATTTCTACCTGATGCTTAATTGGATGTTGTGCAGCTGTCATAAATCCTGCTCTTTTCCATTTAGTTAATTCAGTATGCACTGCCCCTACTCCATATGCTGAATCTGAATAAATGTTCACCTTTTTATCTTTCCCCCACTTCAACGCTTCAATTATAGCCATGACTTCTGCTCGTTGCGCTGAATGTTTTCCTATCAGCTTGTCTGCCACAACTGTCTTAAATCTGTCGCCCACTTTTCTGACCACTGCGTATCCTGCTTCTAATTCACCCTTATAATTTCTGTGACAGCATCCATCTGTAAAACAGATCCTGGACCTCACCCTCCAACCTCATAGCTTCTAAATCAGGCCTGATTTTACCTTCCATTTCTACAGTCAGTTCACACACATGGGACTGCCCTTCAGTAATATAATCTGCCTTCATGAGTAAAGGTCAAGTTCGGCCATGATAGGACTTTCAGGATCCTATCCTGTCTCAATGATGACATTGTGAATGCTGTTGAAGTCACATAAGCCATCACTGTGTGAGATGTCAAGATGGTTAATGCATGCCCCATGACTACATGTGCTGTTTTCTGCACAATTTTTGCCAAGCCGTGAAGAAATTCCTGCCCCTTCAGCTGACACTACTCTTCCGAGGAATGTGACCTGAGGTCTACACACCTGCAGTTTGGATTTACTAACCTTGAAACCTGACTGGTAAAGCTGTAGTAAAACTCTTCTTGTCGCCTCAACGCATGCCTCAGGTGTCTCTGCTGCGATTAGTAGATCGTCCACATACTGAATTAAAACTGTTCCCTCAGGCATGTCACACTCCTGCAACATCTCCCTCAATGTGTGGTTAAAAATCCCAGGGGATAAAATGAACCCCTGTGGAACTCTACTATACCTGAACCTCTGTCCCCTGAATGTGAAAGAAAATAAATCTCGTAGGTGTTCTGCCAGTGGTAAACAATAAAAAGCATTCGCCAAATCTATACATGTAAACCACTTCTGTTCTGGTCTAATAGTAGTTAGTGCAGTGTACGGGTTGGGCACAGGAAGAGTGGGTGTTTTTATAACTGCATTTATGCGCCTTAGATCATGTGCCATTCTATACTTTCCTGTATTTTGTTTTTCTACAGGTAGAATTGGCGTGTTCCATTCAGAGCTAGAAGGTTCCAGTACACCTGCCTGAATCAGGCCTTGAATGGTGTCTGCAATACCCTCTTCAGCCTCTGGTTTATGGGGATACTGGGACTGCCAAATTGGTACATCACATGTCAATTCAAAACTCACTGGTTTCATAGATCTACACCACCCCACATCCGTGGGTCCTGAAAGGTCCTGTGGCAGATCCTCAATCATGGTGTCAGCCAGGTCATGATCAGTTTTTTCTCTACCATGCCATCTTGTGACCCATTTGTGTTGCAGTGTCACTGCATTTTTAGTGATCTTATTAATTCTGTATCCCTTTTGTTTTGGAGAATACTGTACCCCAGGAATTTGAGTGTTTAGCCAATCAGTCGCATCTAGCATGCGTTTTGTCATTGGGCCCAGATCTTCAGCCTGATGCTCTGGGTGAATGGCTAACGTGATGTGAGGCCAAGCCTCCTTATGCATCATGTACATTTAGTGGATACTGAACTATACCTCACATCAGATCTGGTCTTCTATTCGCGGATCCTGTTTCTATTTGCTGTCAGAAGATGACGGTGATTCTGAAAGTGAAAGTATAACCCTACACCAAGCACAAACGGTGAATCCTTTGCCCAATGTAGATGGTCCTATGCCCAATGTCAGTGGTGGGAACAATGTTTCCCGGGCTCGGAGTCTTCATCTCGAAGTTAGCAGGTGTGTTAGTGTTGTGGGGAACGAGGCGGCCGCGGGAGATTTTTACCGCGCGAGCCATGAAGCGTCTTCTGACCGTGTGCCTCTCCGCAATCGCGGCGACAGTATTGTGGTGGATATTTTGTCTAATGCCACTGGGTATGTTAGACGAGGTCGAAGTATTCATAGGACTGTTATGGGGCAACGTGGAGGCAGGATGGGGAGTCAAAATGACAGTAATCCATCCGAGCTGTGCACACTTGGCGGCGGCCGATCGTGTGACACAGATCTGGCCGCGCTGCTCATAGCAGGAGCAGATGCGGTGTGACACGGGGCAGTGGGGCTATTATGCATAATATATAATATATATGTGCCACATAAATGGAATCAGAGTGCCTACTGTATGTAGTAAATGCAAAATCCCTACAGCAAAAGGCCATTCGCAACATGCATTCGGTTTGTTTCTACCATTTATTAGTAATGATTTACTAATAAATGTACACAGTTTCTTTACTATTTTCTATTTACCTAAGCATTCAGTATTGTGTAATATAGCATACAGAAGTTGGGGAACATTTTTGGGAGAATGAAGTGCTGCATTTTATCATTTAAACATGTGACTTTTCATGAAAATTCTATAATCTATGATGGACACCACCATATGACGTCATAATATGCAAATTAGATGGGAAAATGTAATCCCTACATTAACTTTGGGTCATCCTTAATATTTCTCTAATTTACAGGAAGTCTCTATCTTTTATCACTTTTAAGATATAGCCTTTTGAAATTAAGATGTCAAAAGCGAACGTTTAAGGAAAAAACCTCTGGCGCCTAAGGGTTAACTGATGGTAGGTTAGCCATCTGTTTCAGTGACCAAAAAGGACTGAACTCACGCATCCGGTGAGACCTAATCAGATTAATGTTAACAAAGGTCCCTTTTGTTTGTCACGACCATATAACTAATTAACAGCTTGACGCGCCTGAATGTGTACAAGAGGAGCGTTGTCAGCATGATCATTGCACCCCTGGGGCACTCTACATCAGCAACCCCGACATTTTGCCTCCTCCAAGGACCAGATCCTTGCCTCGCTGCCCCGAAAGATTGAACTCAGACACACACACGCGAGAAGCCAGATCAAAGCAAGTATTTTATTTCCCATAACAAACTGCACTGAAGGTTGTCCACCAGTGGCGATTTCTTTAAGACTGCAAGGGAGTGGGCTGGCCCGGACTCCGAGCTTCTGCGTGATGATTGGCGGGTCTGTCGAAAGACTGCATCTCCTTTTGACTGACAGCGATTCTGTACTATAAGGAATCACTGAAGCTATTCGTGCTCAGTCCTATCGCGGATTTCTCAAGTTCAGTCGAAATAAAAACTGCTGCAACCTATTTCTTTGATATTTGCTTGGCGAAATTGCTTGATTTTCATCATACATTTCACACAATTATACACCACATTCCTTGTTTCAGTTTTACAGAGTTTAATTTTTTTTTTTTAGATCGTTCATTCATTCATTCCTTCCTTCATTCATTCATTCATTCATTCATATAACATTAGTAGGCTAGGCTAGCGTCGTGGGTGAAACTGCGCACGATGGCAGACGGTGCTAATATTGTCGACCTGATTTTGGCGAAGCCATTTGAAAGTGTTCCTTACGAGGAAAAACTTTAATTAACTTTAATTAAACAGCAGGGCAGATCAACACCTAAGATTGATTTAGTGCAAAAGATAGGGAAAAATAACAGGTCTTTTCAGCTCTCCTGGTATGACAAAGTTAGCTGGCTGACTGGAAGTGCTGTGACAAATAAAATGTACTGCTGGCCATGCCTCTTGATGAAACCATCTCACGGATGTGTTGTTTGGTCAAAGGTGGGGTTTGGAGATCTGTCTAACTTTGACAGGGCATATAAAAGACATGAAAAGAGCAATGAACATGTGAGTGTATGTGCCATGGGCAGGATCAGGGTTGAGCATGCAATAAATGAAGGTGCTCGCATTCAAGTGGCTAAACATAATGAAATAGTCAAAAAAAAACAGGGCCTTCCTAAACCGCCTTATTGATGTGACATCCTTGCTTGGCCGGCAGGAGCTGTCATTTAGGGGACATGATGAAAGTAGAGATGCCCAGTCCGTTTTTTAAATATTAAATGAGAACATGCAGGGCTAAAATTTTAAGGACAAGCTTGTGGCACAGACCGATGATGGGGCTGCTGTCATGGCTTCAGATCTCAATGGTCTGCAGGCCAAAGTGAAAGCAATAGCCCCCAGTGCAATGTTTGTGCATTGCTATGCACACCGACTGAATCTGGTGCTGTCACAGGGGGCTAAATGCTTGCCTGAGTGCAACATTTTTTTTGTGTTCATGTTGTACACATATGAACAAATCTTCTCTGAGACTGATGTGGTCTTTGATATTGTCCAGCAGAGGGTGATGGATGTTCTTTACTGCAAGAACAGAATTGAATCTCTTCTTGCATTTGTCAAACAGAAGAGGTCAGAGGGGGCTTTCCAAGCCATTTATGCCAAAACAGCAGATCTCACATCAGACCCACGAGATGAGCCCATGAGAAAGCGCCGGCTGACCCAATTGCAGGATCCCCAAGTGCGATACAGAAATCTGTATATGGCCATCCTTGATAACATCTTGGAGCAGATTCCTCAACGTTTTTTCAAATTTGGAAAGCATGCTCTTCTTAGAATTAGTCAATCCAGGGAAATTTGATGACATGACACAGGTATTTCCAGAGGAGGCCTTCCAAAGTGTCCTGAAAAGTTATGGCCATCACTTTGATTCAGGAAGACTGAGGTCAGAACTTCAAGTCCTGTATTCAGATCAGGACTTGCAGGGTAACAGGGGAAAGCTGTGTGATTTCTTGGTGTTCCTTAAAGACATGGAGTTGGACAGTGCAATGCCTCAGCTTTACAAACTGTTCTCATTAGTGGCAAAAATTGGAGCTACATCTGGAGGTGTAGAAAGGAGCTTCTCCTGTTTAAAGCGACTCAAGTCCTACACCCGAAACACAATGGGCCAAGGCCGTTTAAGCAGCCTAGCTCTGCTGGCCATTGAGAGGACACTGGTCAAGTCACTTGAAAAGACTCCTAGTTGGTACGACAGGGTCACAGACCATTTTCTTGAAAAGGAAAGTAGGGCAGAATTTACTTTTAAATAAATAGACAATTTTATGATGTAGGCCGAAAATGAGCTTCCCCTATCTGACAGATCAGTAGCCGCCACTGTTGTCCTTAGTTTTCTCAAATCTTAAATTAATCAAATTCTATTTTAAATTCATCCCCGAATTTTAAGTTTGTCTCTTACCAGAAGCATCCCGTTGCCACCTCGGGTTAGTTTTTTTGATTCCAGTAGTCGGACCCTCCGGACCCCCAGAGCAGTCGGCCCTTCTCCCTCAATCTGTCAGGGTAAGGCTGTGACTCTAACGTCCAGGATGATCAGTCACCATCCGCTCTCGGGGTCCAGAAGGCACATCCAAGGAATCCCACTATTCTGACACCAATTGTAATGGCAATTAAAATGAACTCTGTTGCATTACTGGATAATCAATCAATCAATCAACTTTATTTATATAGCGCTTTTACAATGACGATTGTTTCAAAGCAGCTTCACAGTGTTAAACAAAATTTGATTTGGCTAGTTTAATTTGGATAGTTTATAGAATTATATATGACCAAATTAATAAATTCTATTTGTATATTTAGTTGAGTAACTTGGATCATAATTTGAGTGTCCCCAACTGAGCAAGCCAAGCCAAAGGCGACAGTGGCAAGGAACCAAAACTCCATCAGGGCATGATGGAGAAAAAGAAACCTTGGGAGAAACCAGACTCAGTCGGGGTGCCAGTTCTCCTCTGGCCTATTATTAACAGTGTATAATTATTACTCTGGCAACCTTGCAGGTCATAAATCATATTAGATAGGAATATTCAAAATTTTGGGTATCACGACGAGACGGGTTCATTTAGGATGGCGTCGATTACACAAGAATATGAATACTTGAAAGATCGGAGTTATTGCGCGAGACGGGTTAATTGAGGATGACGTGCCGGTGAGGCAAATTCAGAGGAGACACTAATGGACACGGTCTCAGCAGAAACTCCAGGATGAGCTGGTCATGTCCAGATGCAGGTCCACCATCCGATCCGGACACGGCCTGGATCCGGCCGACTGCAGTAAACCTCGGGATAAACAGAGAGACTAACATTAGTGTGGATGCCACTCTTTTTATGATGTAACGAGTACATCAGGTGTTATGGGAAGTGTTCCCGGTTCCGGCTGACCTAGTTAATGCAGCCTAACAATCAGTCATTTGATTTGAATAAAGAAAGTTAAAAATGTTCTATGTGTATGCCATAGTAAAGAGATGTGTTTTTAGTCTAGATTTAAACTGACAGAGTGTGTCTGCTTCCCGAACAATGCTAGAAAGACTGTTCCAGAGTTTAGGGGCTAAATAGGAAAAGGATCGACCGCCTGCAGTTGATTTAGATATTCTAGGTATTTTCAACTGGCCAGAGTTTAGAGACTGCAATAGACGTGATGGAGTATAATGCGTTAAGAGCTTGCTTAAGTACTGGGGAGCTAAACCATTTATTGCTTTATAAGTAATAAGCAAGATTTTAAAATGTATGCGATGTTTAATAGGGAGCCAGTGCAGTGTTGACAGAACTGGACTAATATGATCGTACTTCCTGGTTCTAGTAAGAACTTGAGCTGCTGCGTTTTGGAGATTGGTATCAAAGAGCACACCCAGGTTCCTCACTGACGACGAGGGCTTGACAGAGCAGTCATCAAGGGTTAGACAGTATTCTAGGGCACTACTTGTGGAGCTTTTCTGTCCAATAATTAAAAATTCAGTTTTATCTGAATTAAGTTGCAGGAAATTACTATTCATCCAATTTTTAATATCAGCTATGCATTCCATTAATCTTGTGAATTGGTAAGTTTCGCCAGGGCCTGAAGAAATATAGAGCTGAGTATCATCAGCATAACAATGAAAACTAGCGCCATGCTTCCTAATGATATCTCCCAGTGGTAGCATATACAGGGTGAAAAGCAACGGTCCTAACACTGAGCCTTGTGGTACTCCATACTGAACTTGTGATCGGTGTGACATCTCTTCATTTACTGCTACAAACTGATAACGGTCAGATAAGTAAGATTTAAACCATGCCAATGCAGTTCCAATAATGCCAACATAATTTTCGAGTCTATTCAAAAGAATATTGTGATCGATAGTATCGAATGCAGCGCTAAGATCGAGTAACACTAATAGAGAGATACAACCACGATCAGATGATAAGAGTAAATCCTCACATATACCATTTCTTTCTAAAAAGGAACATAATTGTGAAGACACAGCCTTTTCTAATATTTTGATAGAAACGTAGATTCGAGATTGGTCTGTAATTGACTAATTCTTTAGGATCAAGTTATGTTTTTTAATAAGTGGTTTAATTACAGCCAACTTAAAAGTTTTTGGTACATATCCTAATGTCAAGGATGAATTAATAATATTAAGCAGAGAATCTATGACCTCTGGAAGCATCTCTTTTAATAGCCTAGTCGGTATAGGGTCAAGCATACATGTTGTTGATTTTGATGATTTAACAAGTTTAGCCAATTCTTCTCCTCCTATAGCAGTGAATGAGTGTAATTTTTCCTCAGTGACACTACAATGTTCTGTCTGAAGTGATACTGTAGTAGACGGCTGCATGGTTATAATTTTATTCCTAATGTTATCAATCTTACTAGTAAAGAAGTTCATAAAGTCATTACTGCTGTGTTGTTTACAAACGTCAGAAGTTGAAGCTTTATCCTTTGTTAATTTAGCCACTGTATCGAATAAATACCTAGGGTTGTGTTTGTTTTCTTCTAAAAGAGTTGAGAAATAAGCAAATCTAGCAGTTTTTATGGTTTTACTGTATGCAAACATGCTCTCTTTCCACAAATTGCGAAAAACCTCAAGTTTTGTTTTCTTCCAGCTGCGCTCCATTTTTCTGGCTGCTGTTTTAAGGGCCCGAGTGTGCTCGTTGTACCACTGCGTTGGATTATTTGCTTTAATCTTCTTTAAGCGCCGAGGAGCAACTATGTCTAAAGTGCTAGTAAAGAGAGAGTCAGTAGTTTCTGTTGCAACATCAAGTTCCTCTTGGCTATCTGTAATGCTGAGGAGATGGAACTGATGAGGAAGATTATGTATAAAGCAATCTTTAGTCGCAGCGGTTATATTCCTGCTATATTTGAAGCGAGGGGATGGCTTTGCAGCTTTAGCTAAATTAAGTATACATGATATTAGGTAATGATCTGAGATGTCATCGCTCTGCTGCAGAATTTTAATGGTATCAACATTTAGTCCATGTGACAGTATTAGATCTAAAGTATGATTAAGGCGATGAGTGGGTCCCGATACATGTTGTCTAACTCCAATAGAGTTTAGAATGTCTTTAAATGCCAATCCCAATGCGTCTTTTTCATTGTCAACATGGATATTAAAATCACCAACAATTAGTACTTTATCTGCAGCCAGTACTAACTCTGATAGAAAACCAGCAAATTCTTTGATAAAGTCTGTATTGTGCCCTGGTGGCCTGTATACAGTAGCCAACACAAATGTCAAACGGGATTTATCATTTACACTACACAACGTTACATAAAGCACCAAAACTTCAAAGGAATTATATTTGAAACTAGACTTCTGAGTAATACTGAAGATATCATTATAAATTACAGCAACACCTCCCCCTTTTCCTTTCAGACGTGGCTCGTGTTTATAACAATAATCTTGGGGAGTGGACTCATTTAAAGTAATGTAGTCGTCAGGTTTTAGCCAGGTTTCTGTCAAACACAGCACATCTAGGTTATGATCTATAATCATATCATTAACAATAAGCGTTTTTGGCGAAAGGGATCGAATATTCAGCAACCGAGATTTATCAATTGTTCATCCGTATTATATCTGTTGTTTATTTGTTGGACATCAATTAAATTTTTACTGTTGAATGGTTTTGATGGTTTTTTGTATTTACTGATTCAGGGAACAGACACAGTCTCTATGTGATAATATCTAGGTGAAAGCGTCTCTATGTGCTGGGATTTAGCTGACTCTGGTGACGTGAGACAGCTAGCAGACGGTTGGTTTAGCCAGTTTGTCTGCTTCCTGACCTGGGCCCCAGTGAGTCAAGGTTTAGCTCTAAGACTATGTCCCAAATTACTAGAGAGAAGAGCAGCACCAGCCCGGGTAGGATGAAATCCGTCTATCTTCAACAGGTCGGGTCTGCCCCAAAAACTTTTCCAATTGTCTATGAACCCTATGTTATTTTTGCGGACACCACTTAGACAACCAGCCATTGAGTGATGATAATCTGCTAACTATTTCATCACTCCTTTTAACAGGAGGGCCAGATAAACAGACTGCCGGTGACATTGTACTTGCGAGTTTACACCTCTTTAATGTTAATTTTGGTGATCTCCGACTGACGTAGTCGAACATCATTAGTGCCGACGTGGATAATAATCTTAGAGAATTTACGATTAGCTTTAGCCAGCACTTTTAAATTTGCTTTGATGTCAGGCGCTCTGGCTCCGGTAAACATGTGACTATGGTGGCTGGTGTCTCTATTTTCACGTTCCGTGTAATAGAATCGCCAATAACTAGGGCACTTTCAACAGGATCCTCAGTGGGTGCATCACTGAGTGGGGAGAACCTGTTTGATGTTCTAATCGGAACGGAAGAGTGGTTTTTAGATCCGCGAATATGCTGTCTCACAGTCACCCAATTGCCCTGCTGCAAGGGCTCAGCCGGAACCAAACAATGAGTGTTCACTTAGCTAGTCGCATCCAAAGTAGTATCTAAAGCTGTTACATTCTCACTACTCTCACATAAAGTCTGGATGCGTGTCTCTAAATCTGAAATCTTCTCCGTCAGCCTGATTAATTCCTTACATTTAACACATGTGAAGCCCTGTTCGCCAACGGAGATAGATATGCTAAACATGTAGCATGCAGTGCAAGTGACAATGACAGGAGAAGAAGACATGGCTTACCGTATTTGTTGATGAATCCAAAACTTACCACACAACTTACTCCACTTACTTTGTTTGATGGAGTCTATTTAATAATCCAACTCACCACAGTTGTCTAATGAACTCAGAAAACAGGAGACCCGGGTGCCGGGATGGAAAGCTACCAGGCTAGCAAAAAGCTAACACGTGGTAGTGATTTAGATTAAAAGCTAGTGATGTCAAATTTAACTTAAGGGCTATATTAAACAATATATGGTGATGAGTAAGTTATATTTAGCAGTATAGATAACTGCTTCCTGACCTGGGCCCTTGACTCACTGGGGCCCAGGTCAGGAAGCAGACAAACTGGCTAAACCAACCGTCTGCTAGCTGTCTCACGTCACCAGAGTCAGCTAAATCCCAGCACATAGAGACACTTTCACCTAGATATTATCACATAGAGACTGTGTCTGTTCCCCGAATCAGTAAATACAAAAAACCATCAAAACCATTCAACAGTAAAAATTTAATTGATGTCCAACATAAAACAACAGATATAATACGGATGAACAATTGATAAATCTCGGGTTGCTGAATATTCGATCCCTTTCGCCAAAAACGCTTATTGTTAATGATATGATTATAGATCATAACCTAGATGTGCTGTGTTTGACAGAAACCTGGCTAAAACCTGACGACTACATTACTTTAAATGAGTCCACTCCCCAAGATTATTGTTATAAACACGAGCGCGTCTGAAAGGAAAAGGAGGTGTTGCTGTAATTTATAATGATAACTTCAGTATTACTCAGAAGTCTAGTTTCAAATATAATTCCTTTGAAGTTTTGGTGCTTTATGTAACATTGTGTAGTGTAAATGATAAATCCCGTTTGACATTTGTGTTGGCTACTGTATATAGGCCACCAGGGCACAATACAGACTTTATCAAAGAATTTGCTGGTTTTCTATCAGAGTTAGTACTGGCTGCAGATAAAGTACTAATTGTTGGTGATTTTAATATCCATGTTGACAATGAAAAAGACGCATTGGGATTGGCATTTAAAGACATTATAAACTCTATTGGAGTTAGACAACACGTATCTGGACCCACTCATCGCCTTAATCATACTTTAGATCTAATACTGTCACATGGACTAAATGTTGATACCATTAAAATTCTGCAGCAGAGCGATGACATCTCAGATCATTACCTAATATCATGTATACTTAATATAGCTAAGGCTGCAAAGCCATCCCCTCTTCAAATATGGCAGGACTATAACACGCTGCGACTAAAGATTGCTTTATACATAATCTTCCTCATCAGTTCCATCTCCTCAGAATTACAGATAGCCAAGAGGAACTTGATGTTGCAACAGAAACTACTGACTCTCTCTTTACTAGCACTTTAGACATAGTTGCTCCTCGGCGCTTAAAGAAGATTAAAGCAAATAATCCAACGCAGGTACAACGAGCACACTCGGCCCTTAAAACAGCAGCCAGAAAAATGGAGCGCAGCTGGAAGAAAACAAAACTGGAGGTTTTTCGCAATTTGTGGAAAGAGAGCATGATTGCATACAGAAAGGCCATAAAACGGCTAGATCTGCTTATTTCTCAACTCTTTTAGAAGAAAACAAACACAACCCTAGGTATTTATTCGATACAGTGGCTAAATTAACAAAGGATAAAGCTTCTGACATTTGTAAACAACACAGCAGTAATGACTTTATGAACTTCTTTACTAGTAAGATTGATAACATTAGGAATAAAATTATAACCATGCAGCCGTCTACTACAGTATCACTTCAGACAGAACATTGTAGTCTCACTGAGGAAAATTATACTCATTCACTGCTATAGGAGGAGAAGAATTGGCTAAACTTGTCAAATCATCAAAATCAACAACATGTATGCTTGACCCTATACCGACAAGGCTATTAAAAGAGATGCTTCCAGAGGTCATAGATCCTCTGCTTAATATTATTAATTCATCCTTGACATTAGGATATGTACCAAAAACTTTTAAGTTGGCTGTAATTAAACCACTTATTAAAAACCACTTGATCCTAAAGAATTAGTCAATTACAGACCAATCTCGAATCTACCGTTTCTATCAAAAATATTAGAAAAGGCAGTGTCTTCACAATTATGTTAAGAAATTGTATATGTGAGGATTTCCAGTCAGGATTTAGACCGTATCATAGTACTGAGACTGCTCTAATTAGAGTTACAAATGATTTACTCTTATCATCTGATCGTGGTTGTATCTCTCTATTAGTGTTACTCGATCTTAGCGCTGCATTCGATACTATCGATCACAATATTCTTTTGAATAGACTCGAAAATTATGTTGGCATTAGTGGAACTGCATTGGCATGGTTTAAATCTTACTTATCTGACCGTTATCAGTTTGTAGCAGTAAATGAAGAGATGTCACACCGATCACAAGTTCAGTATGGAGTACCGCAAGGCTCAGTGTTAGGACCGTTGCTTTTCACCCTGTATATGCTACCACTGGGAGATATCATTAGGAAGCATGGCGTTAGTTTTCATTGTTATGCTGATGATACTCAGCTCTATATTTCTTCACACCCTGACGAAACTTACCAATTCACAAGATTAACGGAATGCATAGCTGATATTAAAAATTGGATGAATAGTAATTTCCTGCAACTTAATTCAGATAAAACTGAATTTTTAATTATTGACAGAAAAGCTCCACAAGTGGTGCCCTAGAATACTGTCTAACCTCGATGACTGCTCTGTCAAGCCCTCGTCGTCAGTGAGGAACCTGGGTGTGCTCTTTGATACCAATCTTTCGCTTGAAAGCCACGCTTCTAGCATCTGTAAAACTGCATTCTACCATCTTAAAAATATATCTAAATTACGTCACATGCTTTCAATGCAAAATGCTGAACAATTAGTACATGCGTTCATGAGCTCAAGGCTAGATTATTGTAATGCTCTACTGGGTGGTTGCCCTGTTCGCCTAATAAATAAACTCCAGCTGGTCCAAAAGCAGCAGCTCGAGTTCTTACTAGAACCAGGAAGTACGATCATATTAGTCCAGTTCTGTCAACACTGCACTGGCTCCTATTAAACATCGCATACATTTTAAAATCTTGCTTATTACTCATAAAGCAATAAATGGTTTAGCTCCCAGTACTTAAGCGAGCTCTTAACGCATTATACTCCATCACGTCAATTGCGGTCTCTAAACTCTGGCCAATTGAAAATACCTAGAATGTCTAAATCAACTGCAGGCGGTCGATCCTTTTCCTATTTAGCACCTAAACTCTGGAACAGTCTTCCTAGCATTGTTCGGGAAGCAGACACACTCTGTCAGTTTAAATCTAGACTAAAAACACATCTCTTTACTATGGCATACACATAGAACATTTTTAACTTTCTTTATTCAAATCAAATGACTGATTGTTAGGCTGCATTAACTAGGTCAGCCGGAACCGGAACACTTCCCATAACACCTGATGTACTCGTTACATCATAAAAGAGTGGCATCCACACTAATGTTAGTCTCTCTGTTTATCCCGAGGTTTACTGCAGTCGGCCGGATCCAGGCCGTGTCCGGATCGGATGGTGGACCTGCATCTGGACATGACCAGCTCATCCTGGAGTGTCTGATGAGACCGTGTCCATTAGTGTCTCCTCTGAATTCGCCTCACCGGAACGTCATCCCCAATTAACCCGTCTCCGGCGCAATAACTCCGATCTTTCAAGTATTCATATTCTTGTGTAATCGACGCGCCATCCTAAATGAACCCGCCTCAAGGCCATACCCAAAATTTCGAATATTCCTATCTAATATGATTTATGACCTGCAAGGTTGCCTGAGTAATAATTATACACTGTTAATAATAGGCCAGAGGAGAACTGGCACCCCGACTGAGTCTGGTTTCTCCCAAGGTTTATTTTTCTCCATCATGCCCTGATGGAGTTTTGGTTCCTTACCACTGTCGCCTTTGGCTTGGCTTGCTCAGTTGGGGACACTCAAATTATGATCCAAGTTACTCAACTAAATATACAAATAGAATTTATTAATTTGGTCATATATAATTCTATAAACTATCCAAATTAAACTAGCCAAATCAAATTTTGTTTAACACTGTGAAGCTGCTTTGAAACAATCGTCATTGTAAAAGCGCTATATAAATAAAGTTGATTGATTGATTGATTGACAAAGAAAATATATCAAATAGAGATTCAAACGCAGCTATACGGAGCTACAAACACTGAAGCATGCAGCAGCAGCAGTAGGTAGACTGGAGCAATCGATCAGGGCAATATATAGAGACAAAACCTTAGCCAATTATCTTTATAAAGATTTATTTCTAGCAAGAAAGAGCCACAGTCAACACAGTCATCAGTGCACCCTGCATCGAGTGTAACTCTAGACATAACAGAAGTCAAGTGACAAATGTTATAATGGTGACTATAAATTCTAAATGTGAATTATAGAACATAATTAGTGAGTAGTATGACAAAATGACTATTTTAAGCAGCAGGTGGCAGTAGAGGATCAGTAATTGGCTCACTTTCATTCTTATTTAAAGTGTTTGTTTTTGGTTTCAAAGTACATTTTCCATCTTAAGTCAATTAAACATGCTTACACACACACACACACGCTCTGTTACTGTATTTTTTTATCCTGTAGAAACATTTTGCATTAATATTCAAATGACATGCTGTTATCCCTTTACAGTTACTACTCTCATAAAATACTTGAATGTTGACATTTAAAACAAAATTTAGCATCAAATAGCAGATATTTCAGCTAATTTGATTTTTGCTCTCCTGCTCGTTCAGTGACGTTTAACGCAGACTTGCTTTCATGCAAAATGGAACTACTCATGTGAATTAGTAGCATTTACAGATGAAGATATAACTACTGTTCTCCATGTAGATTAGTGGATATAACCTGTACAATTAACATTTTGCACTGAGGACACAGATGCTTTGCGTACAGAGAGCAGACCAGACCAGACTAATCAATAATAAGAATTGTTAATGATGTTCAGTATGGGCCAATTAAATCAGAAGTAAGGAACGGCTACTGGAGGGAGGTAAAGATGCCACAGGTAAGTGAAGAGTGAACTATTTTATTCTGATTCAGATTGAAGATTATATTAGCATTAATAGAAATTGTTCTCTTTTCGTTTGTTTCAATCAAATAAAATCACAGGTTTGAAAAATCAATTCATGGGGTCATACATTAAAACATCTGTCAATTCTCTGTTGCTTTTTCTAGGATAAGATTTCAACATCTTTACAGCTCTCAATTTAATTTGATGGGGTTTCACACTTCACACAATGTGTAAAGTAGATTCTCAACACACACAAAAAACTGTTTCTGTCTTTCAATTTGACAAAAGTAATTTTCCACAAACCTTCAAACTAAATATAATATTCAATATTCAATAATATAATATTAAAAATAAAAATTTAAAATTAAATAAAAGTAATTAAATCTGCTGTCTGTAACTTTTTTTGTGTTCAAGATTTACAAAAATTGCATAATGAAAATGTACAACATGAATCCATTTTCTAACCGTGTTCTTGTCTTACCCTGATTCATTATGGTACACTTATAAGTGTTTATATGGGGACTATTTCAGAGAGGACTGGTAGGAACTGCTGCGGAGGAGCACAGTAGCTTTAAATATTTGATTTGACAAAACTTAATTAAAAACTCAAAAACAGCACATGTTACAATATGAATTGGAAATACAGAAACAAATGAATTGACTCGGTTGAACAAAGTCCATGAATGAATTGACACATTTGAGTGAACTAGTTCGCGAATCAAATGATTCAGTTCAAAGAGTTGTTTAACTCTCTTTTGAACAGTTCATGTTAAAAAAATAAACAAAAAATTGTCTCTCCTTTTAATTGCGTCCAACACAGACAATTCCTCTCCAGAGAACTCTCGCAGGAGATTACACAGAAAGAAAGAACAAGGGGAAACGACCCACCCTTGCTTCATTTCATGAACTTTTTACAACTTTTAAATAATTTACTGGTGGCCAGGGTTACCAGGGAAACTTTTTAACTTCAACACTGCATTTCTTAAATTGTGCAAACAATGGTTCCTACTTAGATTATTACCCAGTGGTGAGGTTGAGTGCGTCAAGTAAAGACACATTTAAAAATGACAATCAGTCCAGAACAGAGCCTCACAACTTACTTTAAAACTGTAATAGAAGGGCTAATATAATAAGAATGCACAAAACTTTAGGATGGCCACTGGTGAAAGATTGCCTCTCTGCTTTGTTTTAAAAGAAATATTTCTGTCAAGAGTTCCTAATGTCCTGTAATGTCAACTTTTATTAAGTAGTACTAGTAAATATGGAATGATTTACCATCAGATATTACATGTTTTAAGTGACAAAAGTTTTAAGGAACATTCATGGTACAATATATAGTAAATTTGTTGATTTTTGATATTTGGAATGAATTTTGGGTTTGTTTGTTTCATTGTCTTTTTATTGTAGTGGATTTAATGTAGTTTTGTATTTTTTACTTGTTGGGACTTCAGGAAGAGTAGCCACTGCCTAGGTACTGGCTAATGGGGATTCAAATAAAGAAATAAACTTGGATCATAGATGAAAAAATACTTTTCACAGCCAATTTACAAAGGAAAAAGCAGTTTATAGAACCACGTCTTGCTCAATCTACACCACTTTTTGTAGGTGTCCTCAGAGTGTGTCCATACATGTGCGTCAAATTTGTTATAAATATTTCATTTTGAGAAGGGGACATGGGGTGTCACTGTCCTGAAGTTTACCTCCAGTTTGCCTCAATAGACAGACTAGAACATTTTAAACAGGTGTGTGATGAGCTGGTAGAGGTGTGTTGAATTGGGGTTTGAGTTCAACTCTGCAGGACAGTGGCCCTCCAGGAGCAGGATTGGCCACACTATTATAGACCATTACAGTATATTTATGAGAGTATAAAAATGACCAATGGGCAACATTGGTTGAATTTCACCTCCTATCATAATTTTGTGATTTGGACATTATTGTTTAGCTATCGACCTATGTTATCAAATTTCCTGTGGTGGTTTTGTCTTGATCGGACTAGCTGTTTCGAAGATAATCACAAACGTTTTATAAGTGCTAAATGACACCGTTACACAAACCATAAGGCAAAACCTGCCATGTTTGGTATTGTTGGACTCAGCAAGGATTCAGGAGTATAAGGACTCCTGTGAAAAACACTGGCTTGAAACTTCTTAGGCTACTTCAAGGCATTGTTCCGATGATGCAAACTGTGTTTTTTGAGATACCCCAAAGTTCTCATAGACTATCATGACACCCTGGACAAAGGCACTGCATGCCACTTATTATCAGATTAATGGTTGGGTGCAGATATAGCCATTTTCATGACATATTTTCCTTTTACAGCGCCACCAAATGGCCAATCATTGCAATTTTTTCAAGTGACCGAAGTTTGAGCTCATAGACTTGTGACCCAAGTTTTGCGAAAATATCTTGTTCCGCTCACAAGTTATAGTCATTTTAGTAAAAATGGCCTTTTCCAGGTGACGAGCCAATCTGAGGCATGCGTTTTGTCCGTCTTGAGCCAAGGCTTCCAACGATAAAAGACACTTGAGGCCACGCCCAACGGTTCAAGAGTTATTAGCCGTTTTGTACTTTTGCTTGCTGTAGCGCCCCCGTCAGGCCGATTGGGGCGTGCCTTGCTGACGTTGGTAGTCGGTGTGAGTACTACCATCCCTGAAAGTTTCAAGTATCTATGACTTACAACCGTGGTCTGCCCGATCAGTTTTAGATGTAGAATGATGCATCATGGGAAAATTTGCAATTACAATAGGGTTTCAGCACTTCGTGCTTGAACCCCTAATAAAAAGGCCATAAAAAGAGCCTAAAAAAGCCTATAAAAAAAAAACTCTGACATGCACATCGGAGGGGAAAAAGGCAGATTTTCTCATTTTCAGCTCATTTATCGTGGAAATGTGGTGGGTTTTTTTATCTTTTAAACTTTAAAACCTCTACCAACGTCCGGATCTCCGTAAAAGTTTGCACACTTCTGTAGAATAATATGACGCATGTGCTCAGCTAATTTGGTGAAGTTTTGTGCAGAGCAGGCCATGTTTTGGTCACTTAAAGGTCATTTTGCATGGAATAATATAGAGGTTTTTTTTTCACCTTTATACGAGTTAAACCACCATTCAGGGCCTAAAGTCCATCAAAGTTTGCAAGCTTCTTTAGGACCACGTTGACGCATGCACACCCCGACTTGGTGATGTTGTATGCAAATCAGGCAGGAAGAGAGCCGCTTTCAGCCATTGAATGGGTTTTCCATAGCAATGCATCATTTTGACACCTTTTTAACCTTTATAGCGCAACCAAGTGGCCGGCCGCTGCATCCTTTTTCACGTGACCACAGAATAAGCTCTTACGTAGGCGTGCTGAGTTTGGTACAAATATCTGGTTCTGTTGACGAGTTCCAGCCAATTAGGTAAATGTGGCTCTTCCCACTACGGATGTTTTGCCTCGTTTGCCCCTTAGGGACCGTGAACCCAAATGTACACTTTTTTTGATAATAATTGACATTCAGACACCAGAGAATCTTGCTGCACTGGTTTGGTTCCGGTCAGGCCAAAAACCTAGGACTAGTTCGCAAAAGTAGGTATTCGGAAAAAGCCAAAATAGCTTTGTCCGTCTTGAGCCAAGGACTCCAACGATATAAGACACTTGAGGCCACGCCCAACGGTGCAGTTCAGGAGTTATTAGCCGCTTTGTACTTTTGCTTGTTGGCGCCCCGTCAGGCCGATCGGGCGTGCCTCGCTGACGTTGGTAGTCGGTGTGAGTACTACCATCCCTGACAGTTTCAATACTCTACAACTTACGGTTAGGTCTGTCCAATCAGTTTTAGAAGTAGAATGATACATCATGGGAAAATTTGCAATTACAATAGGGTTTCAGCACTTCGTGCTTGAACCCCTAAAAAATGTATTAATACTAACACAAAACACCAGTGCTTATACTTTGTACAGTAATCATTTAACCATCAGCCTGTCTTATTATACTCACTGAAAAAAATGACTTTGTGGTATGGTAAAATCTATTACATTAATTCATGTAATTATTACGTTGTAAAATCAAGATTAAGTTGGAACTATATATCTTAAGTAAAATTTACACAATCTATTCATGTAATAACTTAACTGAGAAAAAAAGAGTAAATTTTATCATATATTTACAAATGATATTTAATGTTTTATAGTCACAGCACATTCACCTAAAAATACCAATTGTAGAATGGGTTCCATACCACCCGCACTTCCTTACATTCTCCCAGTTCCCTTAGTTAAGTGACTGAAGATGAGATATTGCAGTCAACTACCCTGTGTCAAACACGCTCGTCTGCACAATAATGCTGTGCGTTTACCCCTGTGAACTCGCTCACTGGCTTGCGCCGTGGGTATTCTACGTAGGTTGCACCCACTACACAGGGCGTGCCACTGCACATTATTTACAACGACACACAAAAGAGCTTTTTCTATGTAGGAAATGTGCCCACTTTACAATCTGCACTCCTGCACCCAAGCACTTTTCACAAAGCGCACTCGCGCCACGAGCAATATAAATGTGAGGCGTGGGTCCACTGCAAAGCCGGCTCTGCCAAAACCTAAACACTATCCCCTCAGGGTTACAAGCTCAGTGTTACAGCACAAGCAACCAGGTTAACAGGGCCCTATTACTAAGCGGCCCACCCCTGAATCTAATTCACCCCCTTGCTTCATGAGCCCAGGTTTTTACTGTCGCTAATTCCTCGTCCCGAAAATGGATGGCGGTCTCAGGCCCATTTTTCAGACATCTGAACAAAGCACTTATGACATACTCGTTCAAGATGCCGACGGTGAAACAGATCCTCGCGCAAATTCGCCCCGAGGATTGGTTTTTCACAATAGATCTGAAAAACGCATACTTTCACTTTCAGATAGCCCCCCACTTACAGGCCATTCTTGAAATTCGCCTTCGAGGGGCAGGCTTATCAGTACAGTATCTTTTCTGGCACTGTCACAGACTCAAGCCTCATGAACGAGCGGCTTGCGTCATAAGAACCACCAAGCGCCCCCGTCAGGCCGATTGGGGCGTGCCTTGCTGACGTTGGTAGTCGGTGTGAGTACTACCATCCCTGAAAGTTTCAAGTATCTATGACTTACAACCGTGGTCTGCCCGATCAGTTTTAGATGTAGAATGATGCATCATGGGAAAATTTGCAATTACAATAGGGTTTCAGCACTTCGTGCTTGAACCCCTAATAAAAAGGCCATAAAAAGAGCCTAAAAAAGCCTATAAAAAAAAACTCTGACATGCACATCGGAGGGGAAAAAGGCAGATTTTCTCATTTTCAGCTCATTTATCGTGGAAATGTGGTGGGTTTTTTTATCTTTTAAACTTTAAAACCTCTACCAACGTCCGGATCTCCGTAAAAGTTTGCACACTTCTGTAGAATAATATGACGCATGTGCTCAGCTAATTTGGTGAAGTTTTGTGCAGAGCAGGCCATGTTTTGGTCACTTAAAGGTCATTTTGCATGGAATAATATAGAGGTTTTTTTTTCACCTTTATACGAGTTAAACCACCATTCAGGGCCTAAAGTCCATCAAAGTTTGCAAGCTTCTTTAGGACCACGTTGACGCATGCACACCCCGACTTGGTGATGTTGTATGCAAATCAGGCAGGAAGAGAGCCGCTTTCAGCCATTGAATGGGTTTTCCATAGCAATGCATCATTTTGACACCTTTTTAACCTTTATAGCGCAACCAAGTGGCCGCTGCATCCTTTTTCACGTGACCACAGAATAAGCTCTTACGTAGGCGTGCTGAGTTTGGTACAAATATCTGGTTCTGTTGACGAGTTCCAGCCAATTAGGTAAATGTGGCTCTTCCCACTACGGACGTTTTGCCTCGTTTGCCCCTTAGGGACCGTGAACCCAAATGTACACTTTTTTTGATAATAATTGACATTCAGACACCAGAGAATCTTGCTGCACTGGTTTGGTTCCGGTCAGGCCAAAAACCTAGGACTAGTTCGCAAAAGTAGGTATTCGGAAAAAGCCAAAATAGCTTTGTCCGTCTTGAGCCAAGGACTCCAACGATATAAGACACTTGAGGCCACGCCCAACGGTACGGTTCAGGAGTTATTAGCCGTTTTGTACTTTTGCTTGTTGTAGCGCCCCCGTCAGGCCGATCGGGGCGTGCCTCGCTGACGTTGGTAGTCGGTGTGAGTACTACCATCCCTGAAAGTTTCAATACTCTACAACTTACGGTTAGGTCTGTCCAATCAGTTTTAGAAGTAGAATGATACATCATGGGAAAATTTGCAATTACAATAGGGTTTCAGCACTTCGTGCTTGAACCCCTAAAAAATGTATTAATACTAACACAAAACACCAGTGCTTATACTTTGTACAGTAATCATTTAACCATCAGCCTGTCTTATTATACTCACTGAAAAAAATGACTTTGTGGTATGGTAAAATCTATTACATTAATTCATGTAATTATTACGTTGTAAAATCAAGATTAAGTTGGAACTATATATCTTAAGTAAAATTTACACAATCTATTCATGTAATAACTTAACTGAGAAAAAAAGAGTAAATTTTATCATATATTTACAAATGATATTTAATGTTTTATAGTCACAGCACATTCACCTAAAAATACCAATTGTAGAATGGGTTCCATACCACCCGCACTTCCTTACATTCTCCCAGTTCCCTTAGTTAAGTGACTGAAGATGAGATATTGCAGTCAACTACCCTGTGTCAAACACGCTCGTCTGCACAATAATGCTGTGCGTTTACCCCTGTGAACTCGCTCACTGGCTTGCGCCGTGGGTATTCTACGTAGGTTGCACCCACTACACAGGGCGTGCCACTGCACATTATTTACAACGACACACAAAAGAGCTTTTTCTATGTAGGAAATGTGCCCACTTTACAATCTGCACTCCTGCACCCAAGCACTTTTCACAAAGCGCACTCGCGCCACGAGCAATATAAATGTGAGGCGTGGGTCCACTGCAAAGCCGGCTCTGCCAAAACCTAAACACTATCCCCTCAGGGTTACAAGCTCAGTGTTACAGCACAAGCAACCAGGTTAACAGGGCCCTATTACTAAGCGGCCCACCCCTGAATCTAATTCACCCCCTTGCTTCATGAGCCCAGGTTTTTACTGTCGCTAATTCCTCGTCCCGAAAATGGATGGCGGTCTCAGGCCCATTTTTCAGACATCTGAACAAAGCACTTATGACATACTCGTTCAAGATGCCGACGGTGAAACAGATCCTCGCGCAAATTCGCCCCGAGGATTGGTTTTTCACAATAGATCTGAAAAACGCATACTTTCACTTTCAGATAGCCCCCCACTTACAGGCCATTCTTGAAATTCGCCTTCGAGGGGCAGGCTTATCAGTACAGTATCTTTTCTGGCACTGTCACAGACTCAAGCCTCATGAACGAGCGGCTTGCGTCATAAGAACCACCATGTCTTGGTAACGTACATAAAATCGCCAGGGCGGCCGAGATCAGACTCTCTTCACCGCATGGCTAAGCATCTCCTTTTATGGGCAGAGCACAATCTGAGCTCCCTAAGGGCGGCTCACGTGCCAGGTAATTTGAATCAGGGTCCAGACATGTTATCCAGAGGGCCCATTCCCCCAGGGGAATGGTCTCTTCACCCGCAAACGATTCAGCTCGCACAACACTCGCTGACCAATATTTTTCTTCAAACGCAGGGACGCCCTGGCCCATGTTTGGCCCAGACTCCCTCTATATGCTCCCTCCGATCGCGATGCTGCTGCAAACCATCAAAGAGATCGGGGAGACAGTATCCACAGTGCTTTTAATAGCCCCAATTTGGAAGAACCGCACATGGTTCTCCGAACTGATTCAGCTGTCAGACACAGCCCCATGGCCCATTCTGCAGAGGAAATACCTCCTCACGCCGGCGAAAGGGAAGATCTGGCATCCCAGTCCCGAGCTGTGGGCCCTCCACATATGGCCCATCAACGGGTATCCAGAAACCTTTCTGACAAGTAATGAACACTATTTCGGAAGCTACAGTCCCCGCTATCAGACGGCTCCCCTTTGAAGTGGTCAGTGGTTTTCTAATCAGTGTGCTGCAGGAAACATTGACGCACACTCATGCGACGTGGCAGATCTGCTTGCTTTTCTCTTAAGAGCTAATGGACGTGGGTCGTTCCCCCTCCACGCTCAAAGTTTATGTTGCCGCCATAGCAGTTATCAACGCTCAGATCGCGGGTCATTCACAATGGAAAAGTGATCATATTGTACGTTTTCTTAAAGGGGCCAGGAGATTAAACCCGCCTCACTCTTCCTCAGTCCCTATTTGAGACCTCGCCGGGGTTTTAGAAGCCGTGAAGGGTCCCCCCTCCGTACAAAGCAGACCACGAGCTTGAAGCACTTATCACTCAAAACCGCTTTTCTGCTGGCTTTGGCCTCGATTAAGCGAGTGGGTGGCTTACACGCTTACTTCAGCCCTTCCTGTCTTGAGTTTGGGTCCAGCAACTTCAAGGTTGTGCTCAAACCAAGACATGGTTTTATACCCAAAGTGCTATCAACCCCTTTTCAGTATGCAGGTCATTACACTGCTTCCTTTACCCGCATCTCAGAGAGAATAAGACGCGAGCCTATTCTGGCCAGTCAGAGCCTTGAGATTGTATCCAGAGCACTCCGCCCCCTTCAGGCAGTCGGATCAGCTCTTCATTGCTTCGGTGGTCGCACTAGAGGTTGTGCTGTCATGAAACAAAGACTCTCACACTGGATAGTGGATGCGATCTCACTAGCATATAGGTCTAGAACCTAACCTGTCCTAGAGGCATTTAAGCCCACTCCACTAGAGGCATGGCCTCGTCTTGGACTTGGTCATGTGGCACTTCCATGAAAGATATCTGTGTGGCGGCAGGCTGGGCCTCTCCGCCCACTTTTATCAGATTCTACAATTTGGAGGTCCCAGTTTAAAAGCAGTGCTTTTCTCCGTCTAAGGGCTCTATCTGCAGCCCTGGCAGCACAATTGCTTATATTGCGCTTATACACAATCGTTCATAAGCACCACTACACTCTACCATAGATCAGGTGTTCAAACAAACCGACTCTTCCGGTTCTTTCATTCTCCTTATGAAGCCCGCCTGTGTCTGTCTCCCTAGAGGTTTTTTGACTTTCCCTCATTCAGTTGGGGATTTTGGATCAATCAGCACGCACGTTTTACATTGTGTTCCCATACGCAAAACGAGGAACCTCTCGAAAGGGAACGTGCTCGGTTACTTTCGTAACCTCGGTTCCCTGAGAGAGGGAACGAGTATTGCGTTCCGCGCCGTGTTCGTGGTGCTCAGGTGTCGCCTCAGTCGATTTTTAAAACCTGACACCTATGGCGAATCAGGATCTTATATAGCCTCCTGTCTGCTAATATAAGCCCCTTTTTCAGCGGTCTCTCTGGAGCGCCCCCATTGGTTTGTTCCTCTCAGCCCCTCACCATTGGTTCCTGCTCCTCGCGCTGGGCTATTGCCGTGCAGCTGCACGTGCAGCTGCACTGCGCTTTACATAGATACCTTTATTAATAAAGTTTTGCTTCATATTCTCGGGAAAAGGAGTTTTCCCGTATGCAATACTCGTTCCCTCTCTCAGGGAACCGAGGTTACGAAAGTAACCGAGTACGTTAGCCGCGTTCTTGTTGAAAAAGTCACCCAGTCTGGTTTACTTCAAAATAATTGAATGTTATCTGGACGTCATTAAGATCTGTCATGTTACGTTCTGTAAGGAAATTGATGTAATGTTAACGTGCTGGCTGCCTATGTGTGTGTGTCATCTAGCTAATGTTAGCCTTTATTTAAAAGCGTCTAGTCGTTTTTATATCCACTGAAAATTTCACAGCAATTAATTTATCAATGCGTGTCTGCACCAAAGATGGAAAGTTTGGAAAAATGCAGATGGCAGATGATCTTGGATACCAATTAAACATTGATGTGTAACGCAGCAAGTGCCTGTATGATGTCAGCCATTTTATTTTAGTGAGTAAGGAAGGTCTGGTCACCTTTTTAATAAAATTTAATGTAGGGGTGGGTGGTATAGCCTCAAAATTATATCACGATATTTCAAGAATATTTGCGATAATGATATTTATGACGATATAGAAAAAATATATAGAACATAATTTATTGGTGATTGCAATCAAATGTAAGTAAAGTAAAAAAAGGTAGCCTTGAAACAAGTTGGTAGTGTTTTCCCTGTAAATCATAACTCCTTCACATTTTAATGCAACAATAAATAAGTAATTTATGCCATGGTCTGTCTGATTGGTTGGAAGGTGCGCAATAAAATCATTTAATGGACAGTTAGTTCTAAGAAGTCAGTTGAATTACCGTTCTATATTAATGCACAGATACACACACATAGCCCTATGTCACTGGCATACAGAGTGCAGAGAAATGTATATGCTGTTTTAGTAAACGAGGTTCAGGAGGAACATGTCAGATAATTGACACAGGTCGAGAGTACTCAGCCAATCAACAAAAGAGGTATATATACGGCCGTCTTACCTCCATTTTGTTGACAGTTTTTCCAGCATCCCTCCACCACCCCTTCTCCACATTTTGCTCTTTTTTTCCTTTTTAAGTTCTAAACCACTTACATACTTACATTACAGACATACTCTGGGTTCGGGCCAAAGTCCGAGCTGGAAGCCCTCCCACCGGACAGCACGCCAAATACGCAATTAAATTTACTCTATAAATTATATGTAAGTGTGAACTAGTGAAACCGGTGTTATTGTGGATGGGATGATATGGCACACCCCTAATGTAATGTTTTTAAAACCTTACGTTAGACCACAGCCTTTCACGGCTAAAGTGAGGTTAGCACCAGTAGCTTCAGCCCTTTGCATCAGTCTAGGAGCTGAAGCAGGAAAAGTTAACTTTTGAATGCAATGGACGGCAAGCTCCTCCGCCTTGTTGCCATGGCCATTGTCAGGTCCAAACTTGTCACAAACTCAATGCTGTATTAAAAGGCATTAAAAACACAATGTAAATGAGAACTCAGTGCAACAATTTGTTTCTCTCAACAGGTACCAGAACAGTACAGCAGTGCGTTGTGAAATCAGTGACTGGTCTGACGTGGCAACATTAGTCTCATATAGGCAAGTATAAATTTTTGTAACAATAGTATAAAATTGCTGCTCTTATTTTTCCCTGTTCTTTATTGTGTAATGTAATATGAATTGTAAATACATTTGGTATTAACTTTTAGAGTATTATTTTAACATCACAAATGTTGTCTGTTCTTTTTCAGGGTGAACTTGTTCTCAGAAGGAACCAATACAGTGGACACAAGAGGTCTAGGGAGGAAGAGAGATTGACGTGTTTCGACACAGATGTCATCAGGGAGAAACAGTAGGCCTCCTTTGTTATGAGATGGTCTTGTGAAATTTGCAGTTTCAGGTCATCAAAACGTTTAGACCTCTTAAAACATTATAGATAGAAACATCTACACACTGGTCAAGGCCGATCACTGCCCTGCTTGTACTCAGACTGTCCTTGTTCATTTAAAGGTTGGGGTGCTCTTCGCAAACATTTGTCCAGAGATCATACACAAACAGAACAGTCAGGGCAAGTTGTGTCATTTTCATGTCTTGTATGTAATTCATGTAGTTATCACACCGAGAGGCAATATTCTGAACACCTCGGAGTTCATTTAAAAAAGCATGAAACTGTTCATTGTTTTTTTAAAGATTGTGACTACAAAACTAATATATATTCAACTTTTGCCTCACATAAAAGTAGGAAGCACAATCCTCAATGCCTTGAAGATTTTAAACATACTGTATTTCAGACACATTCAAGTCAGGAAACAGCAGATAACAGCTGGTTGGTAGATGAATGTGAAGTGTCTTCTGATGAAACACTTGTGAAAGAATGAGAAGATTTAGGTAAAGCCATTCTTGATTAACTTTTTTCCTTGTTACTTAAATTAGATTGCATCGTCAATGTGCCCAGTAGATGTATAAATGAGATTGTAGGGGAGCTTCAATTCATTACTAGTTCAGCATCAGCACCCATTATCAAAAGCATTGTCCATGACACATTTAAAAAAAAACATAACTGCGCTGTGGAAGAATTTGTAATCACAGATTTGGTAAAACGCATTTGCCAGTCAAATCCTATTAGTGCAGCCTTTAGTGAACAAGGTCCTCTTGGCACAGCATATAAGAGAAATCAGTACTTAAAGGAACATTTCTCTGTTGTTGAACCATTGGAGTATTTACTTGATGCAAAAGAGGGAAGGACTTTCCAATATGTACCAGTTTTGCCATCCTTGTCACAAATTCTGAAAAATAGTGACATTCAGGAGAAAGTGTTGAAGAGTAAAAGTCATTGTGTTTCTTCTGGTCAGTATAGTAGTTTTCATGATGGTTCCCATTTCAAGGAAAACACATTTCTATCTGGAGAGGAGTTAAGACTTTCACTTTTACTCTACTCTGATGATTTCGAAATATGCAATCCTTTAGGAACATCTCGTAAGAAGCACAAGGTAACAGGTGTCTATTGGGTGTAGGCTGATATTCCAACTGTATTAAGATTTACATTATCATCAATTTACCTAGCTTTTTTGTGCAAGGCTGATGACATTAAGACATTTGGCTATCCCAGAGTGCTTGAGCCATTATTAAGTGATTTGAAAAGCTTTGAAGAGGATGGTGTTTTCTACCCACACAGTTGAAAGCATTGGTCACCTAGATAGTCTTATTGCTGAGCATAGACATCGATTTTTCAGTGTTTTTCCACAAGGGAAATTGTTTCCAAAGCACCGTTTTTTAGAGCATTACCCACAGCTCATTAAAGCATTCGGCCCACTTGTGTCCTTATGGACGATGAGGTTTGAAGCCAAGCACCGCTTCTTTAAGAGGATAGTGAGACAAGCTAACTGCTTCCGTAACATTTTGAAGTCAATGGCAAAAAAACACCAGTCCATGATTGCATACCATCTCCATGGTTCAAATGTCAAAAAAACTGAAATCTCTGTATCAAAGATGTCAACAGTTCCATTAGAGGTTGTAAATGAGAACATACAAGATTTTGTATCACAGAAATTTCCTGGAGAGACAGTTGTTCATTTGACAAAGAAGGTAGACTTTCAGGGAACTAGTTATGGCATTGGCATGATGTTGGTATATGGCTCCACTAGTGGGTTGCCTGATTTTGCTGAAATACTACAAATCATCATTGTTCGTGACAGCTTGGTGTTTGTAGTGAAACTGCAAAGTGCATGTTACTGTGAGCATTTGAGATGTTTCAACTTGAAGTCCACAAGCTTAGTCAAAGTACTTGAGCACCCACAACTCACTGACACATACCCACTGACTACCTATTTAGTAGAAGGCAATCGCATGGTATCTCTGAAACACCACATCTGCTTGTCAAACTAGGTACAGTATAATTGTTTGTAACCGACTTGTGCCTTATTATTATTATTATTATTATCCAATAACTTGTCAGGACCCATTTCTTCTTTTTTTTCCCAGATTTAAATTTGTTTTAAACATTTCAATTGTATACTTTGTTCTGATCTATGAGAGCATGCATTAATCATAGGCTCTTGTATGGAGATATCTTATTTGATCTTGCCTAATAGAATCGTATCTTTGTTTTCTCTCGCAGTTGTACTTGGCACACGATTGTGATTATGTCTGCCCCAACTCAACTACGTGTTATCATTGAAGAGACCCAAGTCCACAAGTTAACACTACCAGATGGATTTCCTAGCACTGTTGACGAATTTTTGGCAGCTGCCCAGAATAATTTTTAACTCCAAGGGAGTTTTACTGTTATGTACATGGACAAAGATTTTGATGATCAGTTCTTCACTCTTACGTCAACAGATGTCATTAAGAACAAAACCACAATCAAACTTGTTAGGAATTAACCTTCATCCGTTATTCTCACATTGACTCCCATCAATGAGGATGCTGCCTCCTCTCCTTCAGTGCCACTGGGTCTGTCATTCCAGGAAGATGGTTCCTCGGTTATTTCATCCGACACCATCATTTTACCAAGGTCCCCAGAGTTTCGATCTGAACCGGGGCCGACTATCTTTGTACCCACCTTTTCATACAATGTTGAAATGCTCCTTCAAGCAGGAAATAAGGCCTATGAAACTGATGGCTCACTCCTTCACAATCCCAGCATGAACTCTGACATACTTGAGAAGCTTGCTGAATCAATATTCCACTACACTGCCTATCCATCTGGCCTTCAAATACTGGCAGTTGTAGAAGCTCTGCTAAAAAAGCATCCATGCCTAAAAGAGCCTGGAACCTCATATTCAGGCATGTATGGTTGGCAGCTGCGTCTTAAATACAAGATGGCTAATTACCGTTCCAAAATGAGTTGGCGTGAAGTTCCTTGTCCTGAGCTTGATATCAACTCCTTGAAAAGGAAACCCCATGGTGAGAGAAATCCTGCAAAAAATTGCAAGCGACCGAAGAGGGCAGAGGTGAACTACCTTCCTCCACATCCAAGTGGAGAAACTAGCGACACTCTGGAGTTAGAGAGACAGGACCTTCTTAATGAGGTAAAGAAGAAGAACAACAACAAGGTGATTCAAGAAAAAATGGCTAAAACATTCTCCTATCGAAGGCTCGAATTTGTGAGTGGTAGTCCTGCTGCTGAAGACTTCAGAGTGAGATGGCCTGCTTTGTTTTGTGAAGCTGAGGTAGGTGCATCTATAAACCCTTTAAAATTATTCCAGTAACAACAATTTTAAAATTGGAAGCCAAATTAGCACACTCTTTGAGTTTATCGTTGTAACAAGTAGCCTGCTTGCTTTGAATTGGGGTGGCAGTAGCTCAGTCTGTAGAGAGTTGTGTTGGGAACCGAAGGGTCGCTGGTTCAAGTCCCCATACAGACCAAAGTGTGGTGGACTGGTAGTTGGAGAGGTTCCAGTTTCCTGGGCACTTCCAAGGTGCCCTTGTGCTCCTAACTGCTCGGGGCACTTTTACATGGGCAGCTCCCTCACTTTGACATCTATCCATTAGTGCAGTGGTTCTCAACCCTGTCCTGGGGACCCCCCACCACTACACATTTTGTATGTCTCCCTCATCAGACACACCCACTTCAGGTCTTGCAGTCTCTACTAATGAGCTGATGCAGTTGGGTCAGGTGTGTCTAATGAGGAAAACATGCAAAATGTGTAGTGGTGTGGGTCCCCAGGACAGGGTTGAGAACCACTGCATTAGTGCATGTATAGGCTTAGCTTGTGCGTGTAATTCAGGCCTGTGTGTTATAACAACAGAGTGAAAAGATTGTAATTTCCCCTTGCGGGATTAATAAAGTATACATTATTACTAATATCTACAGTATTTAAACTCGGCATCAGACTATTTGGCCTAGTTCCTAATTTTTTACTTTTGTATTTTGAATTTGAATTTTTTTGTCAATTCAGATCAAGGAGGAATTCAGGAGAATAACTACAGTTTCATTGGAGCAGAGTTTTATGTACAAACTTGACCACTACACAACAAAACTTATTGCCCTGGTGATGGCCAAGGGAGGAGTCATCGGAACCAAGCTGAGGCCGTTTATGGACAAACTGAGCCAGGTAGGCTTATTTAAAATAGTCATGCAGGGAGAAGGTCTCTTTCATGCTTTCTTGGTAGATTGATCCCATCATTTTGAGGTAAATGTGTTTCTAAAGTCTGAAAATCAGTGTGTAACTTTAAGGAATGTCATTACCAAACACATTTTTTCTGCGATTAAGAAAACGTTTTGGGATGTTATTCCATAAAATTTTGTTTTTATATGTGTACAACTGTTCTGACCAGTAATTGCTAACCATGTGCTGACTAGCATCTTCGAGCTAGGCTCAAAAGTATCTAAAATTGTCACTACCAAAACAGTCACGACCGAAACAGGTTTTGGTTGTGACATTATTGTTCTGGTAGTGACAAAAGGGAACAAATAATCCTTAATTTGGAGGAATAAACTAAATTTTAGTACAGTTATGCAAATCACTAGTATTGTAGTCTGTTTTAGTAGTGTTTTAGTATGCAAGTTAAAATTGTGACCTCATCACATTACAATTACTTAAAGGTGCAGTCCATGATACTAGCAAATGGTTGTTAGGTTGTTGTCAGTAATGTTAATTTCTATGATTAACTTGACAGGGAGAATGACATAAAACACCAACATGCCTAAAAAAATAGAGGGAAGAACTCACTCACTCACTCACTCACACATACACGCTCACACTCACACTCACTCACTCACTCACTCACACACACTCACTCACTCCACTCACACACACACACTAACTCACTCCCTCACACTCTCACTCACTCACTCACTCACTCACTCACTCACTCACACACACATATACACACACACACACAAACACACACAAACACACACACATATACACACACACACACACACACACACACACACACACACACACACACACACACACACCTAAACACACACACACACACACAGTTTTTTGTTGGACTATAGGCTTTATTATAATTCCATTTGATGTCACTTCTATATTTCATACAATCCACTCTATTTGTGCAATGAAGAAAGACAAAAAACAAACAATTCATAGCATTTAATTGCATGTAGAAAAAACAGTATATTGTTACAACCCCACTCTGATCTTAGACTATTTTGATTTCAGGCGCTTCATTGGTATTAATCCAGAGAGAGGGACAAAGGCCAAAAGGGGCAAGGTTGTTTTCAAAAAGAAAGGTGTGGTCATCCAGAAGAAGTCTTCTGCAGTCAAAACACACGTCGCCATGCTACTGAAGAATCTCCTTGACTTTAAATGGAACTTCATATAGATCGGTGAGTTCTTTAATCTTTCTCTCTTTGTTTTGACAGTCTGGCATGGCCTCATTAAGCCACAAGAGAACGTACTCAGTTACTTTCGTAACCTCGGTTCCCTGAGAGAGGGAACGAGTATTGCGTATGGGAAAACTCCTTTTCTCTAGAATATGAAGCAAAACTTTATTAATAAAGGTATCTATGTAAAGCGCAGTGCAGCTGCACGGCAATAGCCCAGCGCGAGGAGCGCTCTGATTGGCTGGGCCGCGGCAACTGCAGGAACCTATGGTGAGGCGGCTGAGAGGAACAAACCAATGGGGGCGCTCCAGAGACACCGCCGAAAAAGGGGCTTATATTAGCATACAGGAGGCTATATAAGACCCTGATTCGCCATAGGTGTCAGGTTTTAAAAATCGACTGAAACGACACCTGAGAAGCACGAACACGGCGCGGAACGCAATACTCGTTCCCTCTCTCAGGGAACCGAGGTTACGAAAGTAACCGAGTACGTACCTCTTGAGGTTCCTCGTATTGCGTATGGGAACACAATGTAAAATGCCGTGCGTGCTGATTGACCCAAAATCCCCAACTGAATGAGGGAAAGTCAAAAAACATGTAGGAAGGCCGACACATGCGGGCTTCATAAGGAGAATGAAAGAACCGGAAGAGTCGGTTCGTTTGAACACCTGACCGGACATAGTCGGATCTATGGTAGAGTGTAGTAGTGCTTATGAACGATTGTGTATAAGCGGAACGCAATATAAGCAATCGTGTTGCCAGGGCTGCAGATAGAGGCCTTAGACGGAGAAAAGCACTGCTTGTAAAGCTGGGACCTCCAAATTGTAGAATCTGATAAAAGTGGGCGGAGAGGCCCAGCCTGCCGCCGCACAGATATCTTTCCTGGAAGTGCCACATGACCAAGCCCAAGACGAGGCCATGCCTCTAGTGGAGTGGTCTTAAATGCAGGTTAGGACAGGTTAGGTTCTAGACCTATATGCTAGTGAGATCGCATCCACTATCCAGTGTGATAGTCTTTGTTTCATGACAGCACAACCTTTAGTGCGACCACCGAAGCAATGAAGAGCTGATCCGACTGCCTGAAGGGGGCGTAGCACTCTGGATACAATCTCAATGCTCTGACTGGGCAGAATAGGCACGCGTCTTATTCTCTCTGAGGCGCGGGTAAAGGAAGCAGTGTAATGACCTGCATACTGAAAAGGGGGTTGATAGCACTTTGGGTATAAAACCATGTCTTGGTTTGAGCACAACCTTGAAGTTGCTGGACCCGAACTCAAGACAGGAAGGGCTCACGGAGAGTGCGTGTAAGCCACCCACTCGCTTAATCGAGGCCAAAGCCAGCAGAAAAGCGTTTTTGAGTGATAAGTGCTTCAAGCTCGTGGTCTGCAGTGGTTAGGAGGGGGGACCCTTCACGGCTTCTAAAACCCCGGCGAGGTCTCAAATAGGGACTGAGGAAGAGTGAGGCGGGTTTAATCTCCTGGCCCCTTTAAGAAAACGTACAATAAGATCACTTTTCCCTAGTGAATGACCCGCGATCTGAGCGTTGTTAACTGCTATGGCGGCAACATAAACTTTGAGCGTGGAGGGGGAACGACCCGCGTCCATTAGCTCTTGGAGAAAAGCGAGCAGATCTGCCACGTCGCATGAGTGTGCGTCGATGTTTCGTGCACCACACTGATTAGAAAACCACTGACCACTTCAAAGCGGAGCCGGCTCTAGCTTCTGAAATAGTGTTCATAACTTGTCAGAGAGGTTTCCGGATACCCGTTGATGGGCCATACGTGGAGGGCCCACAGCTCGGGACTGGGATGCCAGATCTTCCCTTTCGCCGACGTGAGGAGGTATTTCCTCAGCAGAATGGGCCATGGGGCTGTGTCTGACAGCTGAATCCGTTCGGAGAACCATGTGCGGTTCTTCCAAAGTGGGGCTATTAAAAGCACTGTGGATACTGTCTCCCCAATCTCTTTGATGGTTTGCAGCAGCATCGCGATCGGAGGGAGCATATAGAGGGAGTCTGGACAAAACATGGAAACATATTATGAAAGTATATTTTTACAGACAGCAGAGAATATATTGGATATTACATATGTGAAATTTTAAGTTGACTTTTGAGGAAATTTTAATCTAACTCACAGGACTATGTTGAGAGGAAAAACACTAGTCTGGGACTTCCGGTTGACGGCTGATCAGTATGGCGGATTAGTCTTTGAGCTCCTCCATGTTGGGTTGTACTTTCCCCTGAAATTCAAATTAAATGCTTTTGAAATAGACACATTTTGTCTGAAAATATGCCAGGGGGAGGCAAGAGAGGGCCTAGGAAAATGCAAGGAGATAAAGAACAGCTAAATTTTTAACAAGACGAAGCACATGTGAATGCCGAAATAGAAGATGACGACGGCGAGGCATCAACGCAGACCCTACACAAAACAATGCTAAGTATTAGCAAACAGATAAGTGGCCTACGGACGGAGCTGAAATCGGATCTGGATGCATTCAAAGCAGACATGAAACAAGAGATGAATACTCTTAAACATGACATCAACCAACAACTAACAGTGACAAAGCTAGCAGTGCAGGAACAGAGTGAAAAACTCGAAGAAGCTTAGAATCGCATAGGAGGAATTGAAGGTTGGTCAACGGCAGCTAACGACGCGCACAAACAATTACTTAAGGAGCAAAAGAAGATGCTGGACAAGATTAACGACCTGGAATCAAGGGGGAGAAGGAATAATTTGAGAATTTATGGGGTCCGCGAAGGAGAAGAGGGCAATTCCACAATGACCTTTGTTGAAAACCTACTTCGAAGTGAAAAGTTGGTCAACGAGGGTACGGACCCGCAAATACAACGAGCTCATCGCTCCCTTGGCCCCAACCCTCCCGCGGATGCCCCCCCACGATCCATCATCATGAACTTTCTTGAATTTAAGATCAAGGAGACCGTACTTTTCTTGGCAGAAAAAGATACTCATACGAGATAAGCCCGTAACGTTTGACCATGACTATACCACGGCAGTGGTGCAACAGCGCCGAGCTTATAAACATATTAAGAGCAGGCTAAAGGCTAAAGGCATCCGATTTCAATCACCTTTCACCAACCTCCGAATCCATTGGGATACGGGCCCACGGTTGTACCACACCCCGGTGGAGGCTTTACGTGAGATGAGAAATCAGGGAATCGAGGTGGAAGAACCCAAGGATCGCGGAGGTCTCGACACGGCTGTTCTTCTGGATCAGCTGGAGAGTGCATCACTATGGCAACCCGCCCCTTTGCCATAGAGACAAGGGAGCTATCAAACGCGTACACGATCGACTACAGGAGTTTCAACGTTCCCCGCACTAGCTAAATGTCGGCATGTCCTACAGGTGCTTCTCGCTTGTTTATTTAGGCGTTAGGAATATATTTACCCTACTTTGAGGATGACAAATCTGAGCTGGAATGAGTGAAACTCATTTTGCGTTATCACTAGTTCTGGGAGGGGGCCCTCGCTTCGTGCGAGGCTTTTCACTTAATGTTGGGATTACAACTCAGAGTGTACTTTTAGTACCTCATTTTGGAAGTCATTGTGTTCATTCTAAATATACCTCTGTGTGTTCATTAGTTCTTTTTTATTGCTTTTTATTTGGGAGGCTTTGGGAGGAGGAAGAGCTGCATTTTATTTTATTATCTGATGATACAAAAACTTGAAATAATGTCACTGAATGTAAACGGTCTTGGGAATGCAATCAAAAGAGCAAGGGTAATGACAAAAATAAAGAAAGATTAAAGCTGCAAGCAGCATTTAGCGGGGTTCAAGCATTTAAGGCCTTTAAGGACTTAAAGCCTAAAAGCATCAAAAGACACCAAGGTTCATTTAGAAAGCATTTAACCACTGACGTAATAGATGAAAATGACCATTTACAGCCAATAAAGGCAATTTAATATAGGATATGTGTGGTTTTCAAAGCTTTTTGTCAGTTATAGCGCCACCTATGGTCTAATTTACCATGTACTAGCATAGTTTACCATGATTTACCATGTTCTAGTGTGATTTACCATGATTCACCATAGGTTACCTTGATTTACCATGTTCTTGCCTGATTTACCATGATATTCCCTGTGTTAGTGATTTAACATACTTAACCGTGATTCGCCATATTTTACCATGAATTGCCATAGCTTACATTGATTTAGCATGTCCTGGCATGATTTACTGTGATTTACCATGTTCCAGTTTTATTTACCATGATTCTAGCCTGATTTACCATAGTTTACCATGATTTACCATGTTTCCACATTCTAATATGATTTACTATGATTTACCACATTGTAGGATGATTTACCATGATCCTGGCATGATTTACCATAGTTTACCATGATTTACCACGAGTTACCACATTCTAATATGATTTACCATGATTTACCACAAATTGCCACATTCTAATATGATTTACCATGATTTACCACAAATTGCCACATTCTAATATGATTTACCATGATCCTAGCCTGATTTACCATAGTTTACCATGATTTACCATGTTTCCACATTCCAATATGATTTACCACATTGTAGTATGATTTACCACATTGTGGTATGATTCACCATGATTATAGCATTATTTACCATAGTTCAGCATGATTTACCAAATTCTAATGTGATTTACCATGATTTTCCCCATTGAGGTTTGATTCAACATGATTCTAGCCTATACATTTAATTTTAACCTGTGGAAACACAAGAAAGTATATTTCTGATCCTGCAGCCCTCTATAGGACAACATTAGCATTAGAACCAGCACAAGTCTATGGCATTGATAAACATTGACAAAATGGGATATTAAATGTTATTATAATGATTTTTACAATGCCTAGATATTAATTTTAAAGCAAAAAACTATTGCCAAATGTAATGTCATGTGTCACCTGCTTATTTGAATAAAGTCTAAGCATTTCTTGAGTAGATATTGGCCACACACACACACACACACACACACACACATACAGAGAGAGAGAGAGAGAGAGAGAGAGAGAGAGAGAGAAAGACAGACAGACTGATACACAAACACACACACACACACACACACACACACACACACACACACGCGCGCGCACACACACACACACACACACACACTTCTGTTTTACATGTAGATATTTTAAATAAATTATTAGTAACACAATGCTTACTCCAAGAACCACTCATTAGCTCATTTTCATTGTAAACGTCTGTTTTCCATTTAATGGGCACATTTTCCCGGTGAATGCCTTTAATTTAATTACTTATTCTATCTTTTCCTTTAAAACATATTTTCAGGTGTTATTTTGAATTGTAATGTAATATTGTGAAAAACACATCAAATGAACAAATTAATTGATAAACATTGTCAAAATGTGATTTGCAATGTTATTATAATGATTTTATAAAGTTTATATATGCTTAGTGAGCAGAATGAACCAATAAGTGGTCTTATGCTGCCCTCTGGTGGTTTTATGGCAATTTAATTTAATACACCAAAATAAGCATTGTCACTTTTTTAATTTTTAAAGAGGCATCTATTGCCTGATCTCCATGAAATGTTGTATGCTTGTTTAGAGTCATGTGTCACATGTACTTCCCTCTTTTTGAGATTATCTAAACATTCAATGAGGAGTTAAAGGCTTTTGGGGACATTTGGTCAAAATCACATATTGATTTGACTATTATAGCCATCCAATTGTAAAAGTTATTTTTCTATATAATTATTGACCTAGAGAGTCAGAATGAGCAGATCTAATGAATGTTTTAAACATTATATTGCAACTGATGGAAAATACCATTTGCAGCTAATACAGGCAATTTTCCATAGGAAATGCATGGTTTTAAAGCTTTTAAAAGTTATAGCGCCACCTATAGTCCGATCTCCATAAAACTTTGCATGCTTCTTCAGCATGTTATGCCACATATACCCAACAATTTTCGTGAAGTTTTGAGTTTTCCTTTAGGATTTATAGGCTTTTGAGTGCATTTTTCCACACCTCTTTTTTAAATGACCCTGTTATAGCCATCCAAATGCAAAAGTCCAACTTTTTCAATAATTATTGATCTAGAGAGTCCAGAGAATTGTTCTAGACTGGTTTGGTTCGATCGGGCAAAAAACCAGGGACTAGTTCAAAGTAGGTTTTTAACATAATTGTAAATATTTAATGAACGATTTGATTGACAGCAATGGTTCTAGAGGCAAAGTTGTTCAGAATGAGGAGATCTATCATATGATATGCATAATTTGTGGATGTGTGCAACACCATGTGATTACAGAGCCATAAAACTCGTTAGCGCCAACTAGTGGCCGATTTCTTTCAAAATTCTTACAGACCTCTAGGGCTATGAGTCGAACATGCCCATCGAGTTTCGTTCCGATCGGCCTCCGTTAACCTTGTCTTATAGGTGCTCAAACTTAATTGGTTGATGGCGGCCATTTTTTTTGAGATACGCCAATGTCCTCATAGACATACATGGTACCTTGGACCAAGAGACTGCATACCAATTTTCAAGTCAATCAGACTAACGGTCAGGTGGTCATAGCCTTTATTATGTTTTTGTAACATTATAGCGCCACATAGAGCTCAATCTTCGCCTTTTTATTTACTGTGACCTCAAATTGAGTCCATACACATGTGTACCAAGTTTGATGAATATATCTAATTTACTTTTTGAGTTATAGCCTTTTTAGTAAAATAGGCTCCGCCCTGAATGTCCATTTTGTCGCCCTTATCGACCATGAATCGAAATTTCTACTTTTTTTCAATGATTATTGATATTCAGTCTCCAGAGAACAGTTGTGAACTGGTTTGGTTCCGATCAGGCCAAAAACCAGGGACTAGTTCGCAAAAGTAGGTTTTCAACAATATTCAAAATGGCGGAAAAATTTGCATACCGGAAATGAAATCGGAGATATACGTTTTGTTTGGCAAGGACTCAGCTTTCCAGTGATATAAGACACATGAGTGTGGACCAAACGGTTTAGGAGTTATGAGCCATTGTGCGCTTTTGGTTGCTGTAGCGCCACCTATAGGCCAATTGGGGTCATAGCTTTTCAGGATCGTCCCAGGCTGAGGACTACCATCTGACAAAGTTTCAATTCTCCAGCCCTTACGGTTTGGGCTGCACGATGCGTTTTACCGGAGAATAATAATAATTAAAGCTGCGAGCAGCATTTAGCGGTGTTCGAGCAACTTAAGGCACTTAAGAATTAAAGGCCTTTTGCATTTGTGTCTAAAGCAGTAAAATAATTAAAACTGGGAGCTGAACTGAAATCTAGTGATACATTGACAAAATGTGATTGCAAATGTTATAATAGTGACTTTATAAAGACTGAATATGAATTATAGAATTTTAATCAGCAGGTGACAGCAGAGGAAAACCAATTGGCTCAATTTCACTTTGTAATTGTCTGGTTTGGTTTTAAAGTACATTTTCCATGTTAAGTCTGTTAAACGTGATTACTTACATGTATACACACACATACACAGATGTTTGTTTTTGTGAAATGTGGGGAAATTCCATAGGCGTAATGCATTTTATACTGTACAAACCGTATTTTCTATCCCCCTACACTGCCCCTGCCCCTAAACCTACCCATCACAGGAGACTGCAGTTTACTTTCTGTGAAACAAAACTCATCCGTGTGATTTATAAGCATTTTGAAAAGTGAGGACATGGGAAACGTCCTTATATTTCACCCTCTTTTTGTAATACCTATGTCATACCCATGTCATTATACACATTTAAAACATTCTGGCGTCAGTGACTCAGTGGTTCATGTAGATTGTCTACAAATCGGAAGGTTGGTGGTTCGATCCCCGGTTCCATCTGACCAAGTGTCGAGATGTCCATGAGCAAGACATCTAACCCCAGCTGCTCCCGACAACCTGAATGGTGCCTTGCATGGCTGACACCACCATGAGTGTATGAATAAGTGTATGAATGGGTTTGGTTTCAAAGTTCATTTTCCATGTTAAGTCTAATAAATGTGCGTATACACACACACACACACACACACACACACACACACACACACACACACACAAACATGCATATACACGTACCATGATTTTATACATGCTTAGTGAGCAGAATGAACCAATGAGTGGTCTTATGCTGCCCTCTGGTGGCTTTATGGCAATTTAAGGTATAAAGCTTTGGCACATTGAAACCTTTTTACCTATTACAGAGGCATCTATTGCCCGATCTCCATGAAATGTTGCATGCTTGTTTAGAGTCATATGTCACATGTACTTACCTCTTTTTGAGAAGATATAAACATTCATTGAGGAGTTAAAGGCTTTCGTGACACTTGGTCAAAATCACATATTGCTATGAACCTATTAAAGACGTCCAATTGAGTGTATGAATGAGTGTATGAATGGGTTTGGTTTCAAAGTTCATATTCCTTGTAAAGTTTAATAAATGTGCTTATACACACACACACACACACACACACACACACACACACACACACACACACACAAACATACATGTACACATACATACACACACACACACACACACACACACACACACACACACACATATATATATAGAGAGAGACAGACACACACACTTATGTTTTACATATAGATATTTTAAATAAATAATTAGTAACAAAATGCTTATTCCTATTCTTGTAGTCATTTTTACACATTAATCATACCATAATTTTTTGGTAGAATTGTCAATACCAATGCTTAAATAAAAATTAATTGATCAAATTTGACAAAATGTGATTGTATATTTTATAATGGTGGTTTTATAATGTCTAAATATGAATTATAGAACAATAAGTAGGTAATATGACAAAATGACTATATTTCTAACCAGCAGGTGGCAGCAGAGAACCACTCATTAGCTCATTTGAACTGTCTGTTTTTCATTTAATGGGCACATTTTCAAAGTGAATGCCTTCAAACGTGCTAACTCACATACACATCTTGTTGCATATATAGATATTTGAAATAAATGATAGGTAACAAGTTTGCTTATTCCAGGTTTTCCCCTTTAAAACATATTTTCAGTTGTTTTTTTAATTGTAATGTGATATTATTGTAAAACATACATTAAATGAACATATTAATTGATAAACATTGTCAAAATGTGATTTGCAATGTTATTATAAGGATTTTATAAAGTTTATATATGCTTAGTGAACAGAATGAACCAATAAGTGGTCTTCTGCTGCCCTCTGGTGGCTTTATGGCAATTTAATGTAATACACCAATATAAGCATTGTCACTTTTTTAACTTTTATAGAGGCATCTATTGCCCGATCTCCATGACATTTTGTATGCTTGTTTAGGGTCATATGTCACATGTACTTAAGTTATTTATTTATTTTTTGATAATTATTGACCTAGAGAGTCACACACACACACACACACACACACACACACACACACACACACACACACACACACACACACACACACACACACACACACACACACACACACACACACACACACACACACACACACACACACACACACACACACACACACACACACACACACACACACATTTTTAAATGCTATGGTCTATCATTTCACATAGCTCTTTATAAACTATTATTCAGATTATTCAGAATTTATTCAGAAACAGGACTACACACACATTATTTTGTAGATACAGACATTTGATTTAAATGATGAGAAACAAAATGTTTACTGCAAGTCTCCTTCAGGATTCACATTTCTCAATGTGACAATTGTCAATAGTAATACTTGATAGATTAATTTAGACTAAATATGATTGTAAATGTTAAAATAGTGATTTTATAAAGTCTAAATATGACTTATAGATCATATCAGTGAGTATTATGACGAAATGAACAGAATGGGGTAGTATAATACCACTAATTGGATTAATATTCCATTATATTCATAGTAACACTGCCATTTTCACCTTTTTAACTGTTATTTAGGTCAATATTGTACAATATGTTTGTTTAGAGGCATAGGACACATGTTCTGTGATTGGCAATGTTATTTTAATGATTTTATACATGCTTAGTGAGCAGAATGAACCAATGAGTGGTCTTATGCTGCCCTCTGGTGGCTTTATGGCAATTTTAGGTATAAAGCTTTGGCACATTGAAACCTTTTTACCTATTATAGAGGCATCTATTGCCGATCTCCATGAAATGTTGCATGCTTGTTTAGAGTCATATGTCACATGTACTTACCTCTTTTGAGAAGATCTAAACATTCATTGAGGAGTTAAAGGCTTTCGGTGA
>CM040918.1:27581097-27618597 GCA_023029165.1 Gobiocypris rarus
TTTTTAGAGTATGGGTTTGTGTGACGTCAAATTGGGCGGAATTTCCTTGTATGGCCACTTCTCCCAGAAGAGAGCGCGACCAGAGCGAGAGAGCAAATGCACGGCCACAAACGCCCTTTTCTCGGAAAGCGCGGCTGCACTGCAGTCACAGGACTTCCCAAAATCAACAATGTCACCAAAGAAGTGTGTTTTTGATGGAGCAGTCACAACGATAAAGGTTCACGGTCGTGCATTGGAAGCAGGCAGTGAGTAAAACTGCTTCAGATGTCTGTGTGTTGTTGGCTATCGTTGCGTACACATCAGTAAACAACGTGATCGTTTATCAATGCAGGATGCAATGTATGGTGTGTGTATTACAAAAACTATTTTTCAAATATATTTCAAAATAAATCTAATTATTAAACTAAATTAACCATATAGACCAAATTACTTATCTAATTACTGATCTAAAGCCCACATTGTTACTGTATGATAATCAAAATATATTCTGTTGCATTATTTTTCTGTTTAACACTGTAAAGCTGCTTTGAAACAATCTGCATTGTTAAAAGCGCTATATAACGAAAGTTGACTTGACTTGACTTGACTTGTTTAAATACATTTGTTTAGCTGACCACTATAGGTGTTGAACTAAATTAATTATTTCATATTAAATCTAGGCTAGGCGCCGTTCACACAAAGCGCACTTCATTCAAATTAATTTTCTATGTAAACATGTAGTAGCCTGATGTGCAAAACCGTCCTGCTTGCTATTGCTAACGTTTAGTCGCATACAATAGTCCATATACCAAATAATGTCCTCATAAACCACAAGTAAACACACACAAATGTTGACAAGCCGCTTAGCAAATACAGCAAATACATACCACATTGAGACCTTCTGCTGTAGTCACTGTTGCTGCTGCTCCTGCTCAATTTCAGCCTCCGGATCAGATTCTGGATCATGTATGTATGGTTGAATCTGATTGATAGCCATGGTTTATTTAGGATAACTTTCCTTTTCCATGTTTAAGGATGTCACAGCTTTCACAGACGCTCTCAACACAGTAGCTGTGCGCGCTCGTGGCTCTTTAGCTCCGCCCACACGGTACACCTCCAGCCGCTTGTTTTTTTCTCTGGAAAGACTCTGAACAGCGTATCTTTCTTTTATAAATATAATAAAACTAAAGACTTTAAGGAGATATGAAGGATGTAATACTATTCTATAGGTACTCAAGATTGACATGAGATGTTACACCCCCCTCTTTAATGGTAACCGATGTTGTGTCTGAAAGGGAAACGCCTACAAATGCATATGCATTTTTCACTGCGTGTTTTTAGTAAACCCTGACAGTAGATTTTTAAAGGCAAAAGAGGGTTTGCGCTGACGCTAAGTAAATATTTTGTTGCGTTTAAGCTTGAAAATGACCCTTACTATCCTTATTATTTTGCATTTTAGGCTTATTTTAAGCAGAAAGTATGTGTATTCTGCAAATGTATTTGTTACAAGTATAATTGTTTTATTTTTATTTTTATATAGTCCGTAGAATGTAAAGATGTGTGGAAATTACTGTGTTGTGACAGAACTTTTGAGACATTTAAAATGATGAAAAACAATCCTGCACCCTGTTGAGGCCCTGTTATAATGCACATACAAACAGTATTACTATTAATTTAACATGAATAGTTAGTATGCTACTACCTTGAAAGCGATAACGATGTTTCTTTTGATATTTGACGATAATTGCGCTCTGCTCTAGTCCAGGTTATGTTCTTCATGAAGTAGCGGCGTGCAACCAAGTAGTGTCAGCGTAGCTCGCAGCGCCATCTGTTGGTTAAAATAATCACTACATGATTGCTCCTATAACCAGCAGGCTGCTGTATGTTGGTCAGGCTTTTTGCAATGTATTTATGGATTGTTTTGAATGAGCTGTAAAAACATTTCTGGGGAGAGCTCCAGTCTGGGACAAAACACCAAAAAACGGTACTGTCCCTGGAAAAATTGCATTGTCGAGAGAAAAAAACAAAAAACAGATAGTTTGCATCACATTTTATTACATTCGGAAATAATGTAAAATATCAATGAATAAAACAATGATTTCATTAATTATATACACTATATGCGTATTTTAGTTCCCTTCACTCCACAACAATTCCTTAGGTACTGTATATTACGATGCTTTCACTTTAATACACAGATGTATTATAATTTTGGTTTCTTTACTTGCTGCTTTTGTTCACAGACATAACCGATTGTGTTTATGTGACATAACCTTGTATGTATTTTACAGCTTAAGAGCAATATTAAGATGTAAAAGAGAATTTAGTTTAATAAGTAGTGTGCTTTCTGTGTGCATGCTTCGGATTTGTGCGAATATATGGGCACCAAAAATGGCCATTTACAACATGGTATAATAAATTATCTGTGGGGTATTTTGAGCTGAAACTTCAAAGACACATTCTGGGGACACCTGAAACTTATATTATGTCTTGCAAAAATGGGCATAATAAGTCCCCTTTAAGTATAAAACATAAACAAATTTATTAAAAGCGAAATTGAAACTACCAACATGTGGGGAGTGCACTATACAAGCCACACTACAAATCACCACAGGTTTCAGATGATTAAAAAAATGCACCCTTTCTGTATGTTCTAGAAAATAGGATATATAGTTTGTGTTCAAATGCAATCATTTCAAATAAAACTTATACCACTGATGAATAGCGAGATCTATCACAACGGGAAATTCTTTCTGACCTAAAGTCAGTTTATGGTTAAAGTCAGAGAATGGTTTCTCAGATATGTCAGTAAGTTAATCTTTATATGATGTAGTACTCAAGACCAGAGCATATTTGCATGGTCACACAGTGTTGTCTGAGTTGTTCAGACCTTCTTCGGTTCTCTGCTTTGACTTCAGTTCTCAGCCTGGACAGACTCAAATGAGTCCATGGACTCAACTACAATGCAATTCACATGGTGGCCAAAAGATAGCAAGTAACTGAAGCTAAGATTAATTATTAGGACAAATACCTGCACTTCAGTTGCCTCGTAAAATCTGGACTGTCTACTCACCCTTGTACATGCACAAAAGAATGCACAAGGACGCCAGACCGCTGAAATTAATAGATCAACAAATGTGACACAAAGCATGTGGTTAAGAGATCTATCTATGCTCAGACATAATAAACTCAAGTTGACCTTTAACCTCTGCCCCATCCGCTCTCTTTCATCTCAGCAGTTGTGCTTGGGGGCCGGCGGCAGGAGCCCCATCTCCATATGCTAATTGTGGTCAAGCTCAAAGAATTAATTTGCAAATGTGTCATTACCCATCAGAGGCAGCAGAGGGAGGGTGCTAATTATGAAACTGTGCACTGGGCGTAAAATTCTGCCCAGGTCATGCCACCAAGCTGTTCCTTGTTGCTGAAAAGCAGGAGGGGACAGAGGATGCAAATCTCGTTCAAAAAGAAAGATGTAAGCGAGTTAGCATACAAACATGTAAGCTTTACTTCAGTTAAAGTGGACATTTGAAACATTGATTCCACCCACCCCATCCCCTTTTACATTATAAATTAAAGTTTTTAATCCTAAACAGTTGCTGAGCATGAGAGTGGTCATAAGTTATCAAGCTTACTGTTATGATATCATATTTATGAGTTTTGCTGTTTGGTTTATTTTAATTGAGATGAGTTAAACAAAAAATTTGATTTGAGTTCAGAACACTACAGTATGTCACAGTCATTTCTTTATGGGGTTATAAAAATGTGTTATTAAGTAGTTTTGTGATTTCTCCTTGTCTATGACAGTATTGTCAACGCTATCTCATGACCAATTCATATATTTGTATGCGGTGGCTAATTCCTACGAATCCGTATGACCTCACTCATATGAATTGATACGATTTGTCTAAACTGCAGTGACAGATAGGTTCATTCGTACAAAATCATACGAATTGGGCAACTCATCAAATAGCAAAAATCGTACAAATTTGTACGAATTAGCCACCTCATAAAGTACGTACGAATCAATCAGGTTTCCTGATATTTATTTTTGCCTGATTTCAATGCTGGGGAAATAAATAAAGCAACGTCTGAAAGCATACACAAGCTCTAAATATAAAATAGCTAGATTTAAATCCGGAAGATATCACCCATGCAGCTCTAAAAATAAGTTAAAGCACTGAGGCACAACAAGCATATGACTTTCTGTTTTATATATATATATATAAAAAATGAATAAAGACATTTAAAATTAAATAAAAGGAGGAATATTAGTGCAATTTGGTGGAAATCAAATTTAATGTAAATGTTTAACTAGTTGTTACACTAGATGTCACAAGCATTTACAAACATATGATCAGTTATCTTTTTCAAATAAATAAAAATCTCAAGACATCAGCCGCAGAGTCATGTAGATTTTAAAACTTAGAAATGCTCCTGATGTCAACAAATAAATTCAAAACTTTAATTTGACGGATCAATTCCAAACTTGTTAACACTTATTTTAACATGACGACGTTACATGTACTTAAAAAAAGTAATAGCAGTAAATTATGCATAACTACAAGCAATTAACAATAACAATTTATTTGGCTTTATCATACAGCTTTAGTCTATGCAAACCTAAATAACCTATTTAACCTAAAGTGTTATATGTATCTGAACCTGTTGATTGCAGTCATTTCCACTGACCTGTGATAAAACAATACATAAAAATCTCTAAACATCAGAGTAATTTAGTTTTCAATAGTAACAGGAGGAGTATTGTTTTAAGTGCTGATGCTGACATTTCCAGATGGCAGTGTCACAGATGCCAGTAGAGCTGACCTGCAACAGGATCAGTTACAATTGGATGTGTGTGTGTGTGTGTGTGTGTGTGTGTGTGTGTGTGTGTGTGCGTGCGTGCGTGCGTGCGTGCGTGCGTGCGCTTGTGTGTGTGTGTGTGTGTGTGCGTGTGTATGTGTGTGTGTATGTGTTTGTGTGTGTGCGTGCGTGTGTATATGAATTAGGACTACAATATATTAAATTACGAATAACATAATTTGTTGTTGCTGTCTCAGAAATTAGCTATTTACATACAGATATAGTATACTCTGTATTTTACTGTATTGCAGATGAGTAAGGAAGAGCAGGCAATAAGCTAGGCACAGAATCTAGTGAGAAACAAGATGATTTAGGCACTTTGGAATCAGGACCAAAACAAGTTTATCTCAAATATTATCCAGTCACTAGATCTTGGAGATCAAAGGAAATTCTGCTATGCTTGCAGAATCTTTGGAAAAGATTCTTCCTCACAAAATGACAGAACAGATGAGAGACTGTAAAGAACTGCACTGCAAAGATAAATAATGTTACGTGGAGTAACTGATTGTTTGCGCAAGAGAGAATATGATTTTTGTTTTGTTTTTTACCTCCAAGACTGTAAAATTATTAATGTAAAATATGAATAACTTGTGTTATTTTGTTCTTACCAATAAACTATATAGCATAATTGCTCTTGCAAATCTTATCACTCACCCCCAGCACCTGATGTTTCAGGCTCTGCCCCTGATGTTTTTAAAACCTAGAAACGCCCCTGATGTCAACAAATTTGACGGATCAATTAAAAAAACTTGGTAACACTTATTTTAACATGACAGTTACACATTACCTGTACTTACAAATTAATAACAGTAAATCATGCATAACTACAAGCAACTAACATGGGGTAAAAAGCTCACCAGCATAGGGACAAAAGGTATGTATTGATACAAATACTTTAGTTAATACTTGTTAAAAACTAACACTTTAGCAATTTTTTCTTACTATTTTCGGTTTATTTTGATATCCAATTGGAAATTGTCCAAAAATTGACAATTTCATGCTCCCAACTTTGTGGGAACAGTTTGGGATTGGCCTCTTCCTGTTCCAACATGACTGCGCACCGGTGCACAAAGCAAGGTCCATAAAGACATGGTTGAGCGAGTTTGGTGTGGAGGAACTTGACTGGACTGCACAGTCCTGACCTCAACCCGATAGAACACGTTTGGGATGAATTAGAGCAGTGAGCCAGGCCTTCTCGTCCAACATCAGTGCCTGACCTCACAAATGCGCTTCTAGAAGAATGGTCAAAAATTCTCAGAAACACACTCCTAAACCTTGTGGACACTTTCCTAAAAGAGTTTAAGATGTTATAGCTGCAAAGGGTGGGTCAACTCCATATTAAACCCTATATATTAAGAATGGGATGTCATTAAAGTTCATGTACTTGTAAAGGCAGACGTCCCAAAACTTTTGGCAATATAATGTAAGTCTTTATTAATCCATAATCTGCACCTGTAATCATAATTTTGCTATTAGGAAATTTATTTTGCTACCTCAAGTGTTCATTTCTGTTGGAAACTTGTATGTGTGTATGCATTGGTAGGTATTTTGCATTTTGCTGAAATTTTGCCAGGGGTACGATTTTCCAATGAGTCTGTGTTGATACATCTAAAACAGTCAAATTTCCATGTGCATCATCAAAAGCGGGTGTTAAGAAAAGTGCTGAGCTAAATTTTTGTGCCATCTAGTTTAAAAGAGAATTAAGTAAATTGCGCTTTCACCCGATGTGCCTTTAGCCCCTTTGTACCCTACACTTTTTGTACTAGAACTAGCGGTTAATAAACAAAATTGCATGCGTCTTGCATAAAGACATTGTAGCCGGGATCTACTTCTCTCTGTTTATGTATATGACGAGTGACACAGGTATTGGGCTAAATAACTTACATATCCCATTTAACCTAAAGTGTTACATGTATCTGAACCTATTGATTGCAGTCATTTCCACTGATCTGTGATAAAACAAACAGCCATTGTGGCTCATTAATGCTGGGGAATGTTCACACACAAAGAGAGCCCGGAATGTGCCCACGTCTGACCTCGGGGCAAGCAGATGGTGCCGCAGTGCTCATCACAAGATTTTCTATTTTCTTTAAGGCTGTGGCTCTTAGAGCTCTGGGGTGATTGCTGTACAGTAATTTATGGCTTCTGCTCCCTGGGGTTGACCCTGTTTGCCTCAGTTGAGTCTCCAGACAAAAGCTGGGGCGTCTGGGGAACTGCCTCCTTTCTGCCTACCGTCTCCAGAGAGACTCCCCCTGTGCTCTGCATAGTAAAGGTGGGACTTCTTCTTTAGTAGAATAAGCTTTTGGTTACGAGTTACTGATGTACTCCCTGTGGGTGGAGTTGATCTGATGTAGTTTTATGGACACATTCAGCAGACCCTATCCCTGAGGGGGAGGCTAAAAGTAAAAAAATGTGATGGGACCAGACAGGTACACAAGAGACCCTTATGTTTGAATGGAAGTCTATAAAGGAGATGCCTCAGCATGGTGAATAAACCATACAATTTTATTTTTATTTTTTTTAGAACAAACTAATGTTCTGTGTTCTAACTATGTTTTATAGTCCTACCCCAGCAGAATCCTGCTTATGGGCAAAACACCCCAGGTGAATAAGGTAGAAAATGTAACCAGTTTATTGATTACATTAAGTCACATTTTCTATGTATTACAAGTTTTTATGAAATGTTATGTTTAAATATGCCAATACTACATTATCTAAAGAAATATGCACTTATTTACATCCATTTCTAGAAAGGAAATCTGAACTAAAGCCAGGTTCAACATTCTTTTTTCATTTTGTCTACATTTTAGAGTCAAAGGTTTTTACAGATGGGATTTTGGATCTCTTTGTTTTACTTCATAAAAAAATACTGCCCAAAAAAATCACCATGCTTCTAGGAATAAAATAGTGTATAAAAAAACAGGCAAGTGATATATGAACAATCACGTATGCAAAAATCCTTCAGAATATAGCTAGAAATAAACTATAAAGCTGGTTATGTAAATGCTACTGAAATGGAGATTTTTGGCAACAATTCATTTGCATGAGAGACAGAGAGAAAAAAAAACATAGTTAAACCAAAAATAAAAATTGTGTCATCATTTTGTCACCCTCAAGTTGTTTAAATTTCCTTTATAAATTTCTTTGTTCTGCTGAACACAACAGAAGATAGCTGCGAGGTCGGCTTGGTCACAAACATTATTCCAAATACAGTGGGTATGGAAAGTATTCAGACCCCCTTACATTTTTCACTCTTTGTTATATTGCAGCCATTTGCTAAAATCATTTAAGTTCATTTTTTTTTCTCATTAATGCACACACAGCACCCCATATTGATAGAAAAACACAGAATTGTTGACATTTTTGAAGATTTATTTAAAAAAGAAAAACTGAGATATCACATGGTCCTAAGTATTCAGACCCTTTGCTCAGTATTTAGTAGAAGCACCCTTTTGATGTAATACAGCCATGAGTCGTTTTCGGAAAGATGCAACAAGTTTTTCACACCTGGATTTGGGGATCCTCTGCCATTCCTCCTTGCAGATCCTCTCCAGTTCTGTCAGGTTGGATGGTAAACGTTGGTGGAAAGCCATTTTCAGATGCTGCCACCACCATGCTTCACTGTTGGGACTGTATTGGACAGGTGATGAGCAGTGCCTGGTTTTCTCCACACATACCGCTAAGAATTAAGGCCAAAAAGTTCTATCTTGGTCTCATCAGACCAGATAATCTTATTTCTCACCATCTTGGAGTCTTTTAGCAAACTCCATGCAGGTTTTCATGTATCTTGCACTGAGGAGAGGCTTCCGTCGGGCCACTCTGCCATAAAGCCCTGACTGGTGGAGGGCTGCAGTGATGGTTGAATTTCGACATCTTTCTCCCATCTCCCGACTGCATCTCTGGAGCTCAGCCACAGTGATCTTTGGGTTCTTCTTTACCTCTCTCACCAAGGCTCTTCTCCCCCGATAGCTCAGTTTGGCCGGACGGCCAGCTCTAGGAAGGGTTCTGGTCATCCCAAACGTCTTCCATTTAAGGATTATGGAGGCCACTGTGCTCTTAGGAAACTTAAGTGCACCAGAATTCTTTTTGTAACTTTGGCCAGATCTGTGCCTTGCCACAATTCTGTCTCTGAGCTCTTCAGGCAGTTCCTTTGACCTCATGATTCTCATTTGCTCTGACATGCACTGTGAGCTGTAAGGTCTCATATGGACAGCTGTGTGGCTTGCCTAATCAAGTCCAATCAGTATAATCAAACACAGCTGGACTCAAATGAAGGTGTAGAACCATCTCAAGGATGATCAGAAGAAATGGACAGCACCTGAGTTAAATATATTAGTGTCACAGCAAAGGGTCTGAATACTTAGGACCATGTGCTATTTCAGTTTTTCTTTTTTAATAAATCTGAAAAAATGTCAACAATTATTTGTTTTCTGTCAATATGGGGTGCTGTGTGTACATTAATGAGAGAGAAAAACTATATCTTCCTTTGTGTTCAGCAGAACAAAGAAATGTATATAGGCTTGAAACAACTTGAGCATGACTTAATGACGACAGAATTTTCATTATTGTCTGAAACAACGTTATGAAAAGCCAAACAGCCCAAAATCTGAAAAAAAAAAAAAAACGGACCAGTGTCTTTTCCTTTAGTGTCTTAAGAGAATATCTGGTTACATCACTGTATACTCACACAGATAACATGCAAAAATAACAGGTTAACTTTCTTAGGCAGTCATGAGTTCAAGGTGTTGACCTTTACAGGCTGGTTATATGTCGGTAATGTTTAAGAGACATGAATCATATTTAAGAGTTATGGTAATACTACCGAGATGTACACATTGCAGCACAATTGTCTGAAACACATTGTGTATTTTGTTGGTTCTTATGTTTCACGTTCTAGTTTTTTTTTTTTTTTCAATGACAGGTCTTTTATTTTGAAATTCTATTATTTATTTATTGTTTTGTCTTGAACTGTCTGTGTTTACCAAGACTGAATCTTAAGCTGAATCCGAAATCGCCCCATATACCCTGAAAAAGAGCATTATTTGAGGGGGCAGCCATTTGACTTTATTGAGTGCAATCATTCAATCCCACATTGCACCTCAATAACGAGTGTACAACTGATGTACACACAACAGATGTCCAAATTCTCTCACTCATTTTCATTCACTCCTTCAAGTGAACTGTATTAGTGGACTAACGTAGAGAATAGTGATTGAGGGTTTAGGGGGCGATTTCAGATTCGGCCTTAGTCTCTGCTGTCGTCTGATCCCTTCATCAGTTTTAATCTGTGTGTTTACCATCTCCACACACACTCCAGTGTTGAGAGACCCAGATCCAATACACTACCACCGAACTCACATGTCTCTTAGCAACCATATCCATCCAGTCGAAGAACCATAGATACATTTGGATCTGAGATCAGCACAGGTGGGTTTGTGTTATCACTGTGACAGAGACACATCACTTGGATATTAGCAGGTAAGTGGCATTTCCACATTGAACATGTCGGCTAGTATGGAGTGTATATGTATGTGTACAGGTTTATATATCCCACAAGCAAAACCTGAGATCACCTACATTGTGGGGACCAGCCAGCAGTCCCCACGAGGGAAACTGATTAATAAACATACTAAATGATGTGTCTTTGAAAATATAAAAATGCATGTGATATGTAGTTTTAGGGGCAGGGTTAGTGTAGGGAATTAGAATATAGAGGTTGTACAGTATAAAAACCATTATGCCTATGGAGAGTCCCCACAAAGATTGCAAAACAGAATGTGTGTGTGTGTGTAAGAACATATTTGCCAAACCATTATAAGAGATAGTATAAGAAAGTCCAAAAGATCTTTTACAAGAGTAAAAATAATCAATTTGCTTCTGCCCTATGACCCTCATCTGACACCAGACTGACCTTGAGACACAATGCTTTAAAACTTCACAATAACAAAATTATCAAATCAAACAAGTATTTCCTGTAAACATACAAAACCACCCGCTCTACACTTATGCAAACTAAAGCCCATCAGATCTCAAACTTATCAGCATAGCATTTGCATGGCTACTATTATTTGCCATATTTGTAAATAATATATAGAATAAAGCTCCATAATAATTTATCTTATTTTTCTTAATATTCACATTAAAATCATTTGCTATTCTACAGCATTACATTAACATACATAAACACAGTCATCCATTTATCTTACACTAAATAGGAATATCAGAGTTGACATGGATTATGGGGGGAAAAAACAGACACTTACCTGCAGAGCAGATCACATGAAATGACATGGTAGAGCAGGAAACACATGGAAGAAAAAGAGAAGACAGGAAGTATTTAATAACCAGATCAATAAATCTGTTTTAACAGATTTGAAAGCCCATCATTAAAAAGGACAGCAACACTTAACATGTAGGTCTCATTTGTAAACATTAGTTAACTGAACTTCCCATGAATAATATATTATTTACAGCATTCATTAACCTAAAAAAGTTAAAGTTTGTTAAAGGGATAGTTCCCAAAATCATCCCATAATTTACTCACCCTCATGCCATCCTAGGTGTAAATGATATTCTTCTTTCAGACGAATACAGTCTGAGTTATATTAAAAAATGTCCTGGCTAATCCAAGCATTATAATGGCAGTGAATGGCAGCCCAAAATTTGAAGCCCAAAAAAGTGCATCCATCCATTATAAAAGTAATCAACAAGGCTCCAGTGGGTTAATAAAGTCCTGCTGTAGTGAAACAATGAGTTTGTAAAATAAAATCCATATTCATTATTAAGAATAAATCATGTAAAATTACTTATTCATATTTTTTTATGTTAACTAAAGTAATTAATTAAGGTTGAAAAAAGAAACGCTATTATAAAGTGTTTTCAAAATGTTGTGTACATCTTCCAAATGTAAGTAACCTGATGATGCTCATCCGCATGAGGGTAGCTCTCAGCTCAATATAAAACATTTTAGTTTAACCCCATACTGCAGATTTCCCTCCCAAAACCAGTGCTAAGATTCTTCAGTCTCTTTTTGTTGTTGTGCCACCTCTTCAGATAAATACTACTTCCTACGGAGCCCCTAAAGGAACATGGTGGTTGGAAAAAATATGAGATGGGACTGAAAATATAAGTAAATGCTTTTGCGTTCTCTCACAAATGATTTGCGTTCCCCCAAAAAACTTTGCGAATGCATTCCATTCACTATGTCCCTTTATGGGCTCCGTAACTTTCTCTTGTCCCTCTATTCAGTTGTTTTTCTACTTTTTTCATGTACATGTCATGATGAAATAGCATGAAAAAGGCGTTGCTGTATACTGGATGTGCTAACCTTACAAACTTTACACACAGGCATATCAATATATTTACTTAAATTCTTAAATCACTTTGCGCCTTAGAAACACACTTCAGTAGACTTTAATGTAGCATTGATATTCATCCATAACACACACACACGCATACATCATGCTGCCTGACAGATCTGCCCCAGGCTCATACTCTTTCTCTTTCTCTCTCTCCTCTCACTGGCCGATCTGCACGCAGTGACAAAGCAATGAGACGGGTAAACACACCATGATCTATGTGGCTTTCAGGCGAGTAATGAGCTGTCAAACACACTCTGTTCTCTTGCGGTCAGATCTGCTCATCCACGTGTGTGTGTGTTTTACTCCAACACAGAAGAAAAGAACATCACTGTTGATCTCAAACGCACCCCAGTCACAAGACCCTAGAAACTGTGTGTTAAGACTAACCTGATATGTCCTGACCCCAGAACAGTCCGTCTCTTAATGTGTCACAGTACACACACATTTGCAGGGTCAAAGGCTAGTGGGAGTGATAGCTTCATTTAGGCTAAATCTGAAGCATTATACTTCTTTATAGATAATAATGTTTCTAAAGTTTCAGAATTTTTTTTTATTCCATATAAAATAAATGAAGTAAGTTGTATATTTTGTTAGAACAACATTTGTTCTAATAAAAAAGATATTAAATACATACTCTCTTTGCTTTTTAAAAAGAACCAACGGAATCCTTTATTATTTTCATGAAGATTATTATTATGCTTTAACCATGACAGCCATGTTTGCATCGTGACAACAACATTTTAGTTATACAAATGTTTACAGAAACATCAATATCTCAGCTCAGTATGTTCCTCTGTTAATAGTCACAATAAACTTTTTCTCAGCTAAATCATATACTTCACTAGTCCAACTGTGGGAAGTTTACAGTATGTGCATTAATATAGAAATAAGCTTATGTTTAGCAGGTGTGTTCATATCACCTATTTTCCAATGGCTTCAAATGAGCACATCTGATCCCATCACATTTTAAGAGTGGTAACAATCATTGTCATTTTAGCATAGTAATGTGCAGCAGACATGAACAGAACAGAAATGAGACTATAGACTAAATGCAGAGATGGAGAAAAACGCCATTTTAGGAAGAGAAGGAAGAGACAGGGCAGAAAACTGGGCTCATAACATGGGAGATGCTCTGGATATGAGTGTGTGCATGAAGGGCACTATTCTGGGCACACCGCCTGGGCAGCAGCAGATGGAGCAGGGCTCCAGACCTCCCCCTGCTGTGGTGATGCCAGTCTCAGCCCTGGCACTCACTCTCAGTACAGCAGCACCACATAGAAGGGGCTACCTTCGCCACTTTTAAAAACTGTAATGTGACCATTGGTTGGTTGGTTGGTGATGGATGGATGGATGTATGGATGTATGGATGTATGGATGTATGGATGTATGGATGGATGGATGGATGGATGGATGGATGGATGGATGGATGGATGGATAGATAGATAGATAGATAGATAGATAGATAGATAGATAGATAGATAGATAGATAGATAGATAGATAGATAGATGATAGATAGATAGATAGATAGATAGATAGATAGATAGATAGATAGATAGATAGATAGATAGACCAATTTTGTAAGACCAGATACACTTATTCTCTGAAAGTACACTGTAAGAAGAAGTAAAAAAGAAAATGTGCTGGTACAATGCTATAACACAATGCAATGTGTAATTCAAAATAAAAAAATCTTGTAAAGTTAATATCTTGGAGCAATTTTTTTTTTTACCAGAAAACAAGAAAAAGATACATTTAGAACAAAATGTTGTAGTACACGCACCTTACAAACTTAAAACAAATATCTCCATCATAATACTGTATAATAATTAGGCATAACGCATAATGCTGCCAAAAGTATTTGGCAGACATATATTTTGTGTTTCGCTAAATTTGCTGCTTTAGTTGTTGTGCTGTTAATTCACATTGTTTCTAGATCATTGTGCAGAGTGATCATATGCATTTTAAATAATTGCAAAAAGCTTAATTGGCCGAAAAAAAAGAAAAGAAAAACAACTCCGTCACAAAAACCCAAATTCCATTGTTTTTGGCCCTGGCACAAACTGACCAGTTAACATGATTTCACTCATCGTATCATCAGCACATTGGAAATTACTAGTCAGGTGAAATCATTCTGATTGGATTATAAGAGCAGGTGGATTTTTATAAAAGGAGGGAAGAAGTGCTTCCAATCATTGTGTTAGCAATGTTACATCTGAAGCAGTGGTGTGTGGTAGTGTTTTAAAATGAGGAGGCAAAGTCCTCAAATTTTTTTAAATATATAAAATGTAAATGTATGTCCCTGTTACACTTAATTGTTTTGTGGTTAAATAAACATTACATTAAAAAGGGACCAAATACATTCTGTTTTGTATTTTTACACTATGTAATGTTCTATTCATTAAAACCAAGTATACATTTAACCAAGTTACGCATTTTTACATTTCTTCCAAAATATTAAATAAAAGTTGGAAACAATATTTACCACCTGTACACACTGCTCACAGAAACAAATATGTACCTTTAATTTCCCCAAGCTGATTGCTCACTTAAAAAAAAAAACACAGTCATCATTTTTCCAGGCCATTTGAAGGTTGATTTTGATGTGACATAAAGCGGGGATAACTAAGTGGCTGACTTGTTTACTTGCTTATTAATTAGTCTTCCCATTAACGCAATCCTTGTCATCCTTGCCATTACCAGAACGCGCATGAAAACAAGAGGCGGGATTTATCGCACAAACCAATCATATCCAATCATAGCGAGATGGAGCCATTGCCTCCTCTCACGTGACTTTCCCCAATAATTTCTATTACTTTATAAAAACGAGTGACTTTTACACTGTTTAATGTCACATTTTGTAATATTTGCGATGTTTTATTAAAAAAAAATAGATTATTTTATCATCCAGTTCATTTTGAGGAGACACTGCCTCCCTTGCCTACTCAGAGGAAACGCCCCTGCTCCAAAGTAAGACATGCATCCATCATTCCATTGCATCAAAATGGCCTAACATGCAAGGAAATTGCTGCAAAGAATATTGCACCTGACAGAACCATTTACCGGATCATCAAGAACTTCAAGGAGAGAGGTTCAACTGCAGTAATAGGCTTCAGGACATCCCAGCATGTCCAGTAAGCGTCCGGACTGTCTCCTCCTAAGGAGTCAGCTACAGAATTATGTCACAAACAGTGCTCACCCACAGTGAGGCAAAGACTTTTGGACAATGGCCTGGTGTCAAGGAGGGCAGCAAAGAATTCACTTCTATCCAAATCAATCATCGATGACAGACTTACATTCTGAAGGAAGTAAAAGGATTGGACTGCAGAAGATTGGTGCAAAGTTATTTTCTCTGAGGAAGCCCCCTATCCTCTCTGGGATATCTGAAAAGTCAATTGTCCGGAGAAGAAAAGGTGAATGATACCATGAGTCCTGTGTCGTGCCAACAGTGAAGCATCCTGAGACCATCTAAGTATGGGGTTGCTGTTCATCCAAGGGAGTGGGCTCTGTCACAATTTTGCCCAAAAACACTGCCATGAATAAAGTATATCATCAAAACATCCAACAAGAACAACTTCTCCCAACGATTCAGGAGCAATTTGGTGGTGATCTGTTCGTTTTCCTATTCCAGGACCATGTCACCACGCAAGAGTGATAATAAAGTGGCTCTGAGATCATTGCATACAAATTTTGGATCTGTGACCAGACAACTAGTCATATCTTAATTCCATAAAGAACCTGTGGTCAAAAGGCAAGTGGACGAGCAGAAGCCCACAAATTGTGGCATCAATAAGGCAGAACTGGATCGCCATCAGTCATGATTTGGCCCAGAAGCTTTTATCCAACATGCCAGAGTGTATTGCAAAGGTTATGAAAAAGGATGGTCAACACTGTAAATGTTGACTCTTTGCATATATTGAATGTTTTTGCCAATAAAAGACTTATGATAATCGTATTATTTTCTAGTACACCACGTAAACATGTAAAACCAATAATCTACAAAAACTGAAGCAGCAAACATTGTGAAACACAAAATTTATGTCACTGCAAATACTTTTGCCCACGACTATATGTTATGCACTTATCACTTAACATGGGACACACATGCAATGTTTCTGGACACCAGAAATGCTCCAATCACTCTTTCTCTCTTTATTCTAAACCTCTTTCTCTGTTAGCATGAAGTTCAGTTTCTCCCAGATCACAGAGAGATTAACACACTTAACATGGACACTCCAGCTAAGCACATGCAAAGCCAGAGTAAGCATGACGGTCGTTTTCCAGCGTGTTAAAACTATAAGCCACCCAATCAAATCCATTCCAATCCAATAAATGCAGCCATGAACCGGCGCTCTTGTCTGATTGGAGAGATTTGAGCTGCAAGCTTATATGAGAAAACTCTTCTCTCCTAATCTGCATGAGCGCAGTTCCCCTCTCTTTCGTGAGTATTATCGGGTAATGAAGCAGGCTTCAGCGGATGGGATTTTCCTGGATAACCTAGCCATCTTTAAACAATGCCTATTGATGAGACACTAAGCAGCTCAATTGGATTAATTAAACTTCCTGGGAAGGCAGAGAGAGTGCTTTATTCAACATGAACACTGATGCTTGTTTAATACACAATGTTGTGTTCAGATACTGACTGCAAGATAATGTAGATAATTTCAGTGGGGTGTGTTCATTCGTATCTCATGTCCCACTCTGCTTGATTGGTGTGAGAACAGCTCATTATCATAACAGACAGGAAGGTGTGATGTTTAGCTATTCTGGGAATGTAATACAGAACTGAAAAAAAACAAAACAAACAAACAAACATTTTTCAGATAGGCTGAATGAAGTCTGACTGTTAAGTGGTTCAAGCTTAATTATTTGCAAAAAAAAAAAAAGTTTGCCTGGCAAAGAGTGTAAAAATACATACAACCTAGTCTTGTATAGAAAGAACCTTAGTTAGATGCCAACTAGAAGAGACGTTTTTTTGCTCAACACAGAAGTCATTAAAGTGGGAGGAGCTTTAATTTTAGCTTTCCAGAATTTGACCAATCAGCTTTTGGTTTCAAACGTGTGACTGTAATGTCATAGAAATGGGGGCAGCTTTCCTTTGCACTGCAAACAATGCTTTTCTTACTTAGAATTTTTGTCACATGTCACATTTGAAAGTGATTGCAGTACCAGTTTTGGCCACAATCCTACATACGGGTCCTTTAAATCAAGATGATTTTACTAGATAAATAAAATGACAGATATCTTTCTTGTTTTCTGGGGGAAAAAAAATCTTAATTAAGTGAGTGTTTGCTCAAGCTAAATTATCAACTAATGGGGTAAGAAAAATAATTTAATTTAGTTCTATTTCGGGACAAACAAGAAACAAGACTTCAAACAGAAATAAGATTATTTTTCTTACCCCATTGGCAGATCATTTAGCTTGTTTTTAGATATTTAGACTGGAAACAAGAATAAGAAAAATACTAAATAAGAAAAATATTATATATTTCTACTCACAACAACTATCTGAATTCACTGCCAACACTACAGGGCTGAAACAAATACACAAACGCCACTCTCTTCTACACTGTAGTACAGACACAGTCAACACTTTTTTATTAGAACCACACCTAGGGATGTGTTTCTGAGCAAGTCTGACTATTCATTGATGTTTGAAGAGAGCAGCAGGATGAAAGACAATCACGCTCCCATTTGCCAGAGAACAAGCTGTCCCTCTAAATATAAGCACAAGACCAACAACAGCAAAAGATGAGTATAAAATAAATAGTTCAAATTTATTTTCAAAGTAGTAAATTATTTTAGGGAAAAAAAAGATAGCTAGCTGTTTCCTTGTTTTCTGCAGTTTTTAAAATATAAGCAATTGTCCACTGTATTTGTTTGCTTTTTGTTTTTGCAAACATATCCAACCCAGGCTCATTGGAAATACGTGACTCTGCCTACATTTTTGCAAACCCTGAAATTTGTACCTCCAGGTACGTTTCCCTGCACAATTCAAGAAAAACATGGTACAAGCATTCCTATTGAAATACATTTAATTCTTTCCATTTGTAAAAGTAGACATGATTTTATGAATATTTAAAGGCTACTTTTATATTTTGGAGCAACTATCCCCACTCCTACCCTAATCCTAACCACTTTTCAACAATAAAACACATAACAGACAAATAAAAGTACAGCCAATGCTGTCAAAGCTGACATAACGGCGGAAATATTCAAATGTATTTTATGATCTTCGGCGGGTGGACTCAACACTGAACGCTTTTGGGGATTTTCTTCACAAAAATCAATCGTTTGGCCTCAAAACACTTGGAATATTTGTACTTTTTAAATAAATTGTGCCTGCAGTCGAATCTGCCTGTTATCCTGTTTTTTTAATTATACACAAATGGTTAGGTTTAGGGAAGGGGTTGAGAAAAACTGATACCACTTAGCGCCTCTAGTGGACGTTTCACCCGAAAAGTGCAGGGAAACGTACCTGGAGGTACATATTTCAGGGTTTGCAAAAATGTAGGCAGAGTCACGTATTTCCAATGAGCCTGGGTTGAACATATCTGTTACTGGCTTCCAAATACAAATTTTTTTCACTTATCGTAGTGGCCAAAATGGCCAAAATCGGTGCATCCCTAATTGTAAAGCACTTTATGACATCTTCTGCGAGGACTTCAGATGACGCAAACTCTGAATCAACAAGCAGGCGCATGGTTCAAAAGGGTTGTCCCTATTCTCTTAACAAGTCATTGGTGTGTTTTGGGCGTAAGGTGCAAAAAACCAATTAGAGTCTTATCTCCCATTCCCTTTAAAAGCCAGTTGCGCTTACACCATGGAGGATTCGCTATTTACATGGTGGAATTTGTGAGTGGAAAGACTGAATGCTTTTGATAGTCCCATCTATAATAAGCAGAGTGTATGCATGTTTTGGACCTGTCTATAGCTTATTACTAACAATTAACTTTATTTAAATAACTAAAAAAATTAATAAATACTGTGCTATTGACTTTAGTCGTTTTCAGTTGCCTCAAAATAACAATGCGCCTGAACACACCTCGTTTTCAGACCAGCACGACCATGGGCCAACAGATGGGAGCGAGTGCATTAGCTATTTAAACAACGTAGCGCTGGACTAAAAACACATGGCGTCACATTGCGTCCTAAGTATGCGATAATTTCAAATGTTTTATTTTGACTCATAATATCCAGTCTCCTGCTGGACGTGCACAAAAAAAAAGGCATTTTGAGCTGCGAAAGAAATGCTTTTCCCCAGGTGGCTTTCTGTGCACGCAATCTAAGATGGAGTAAAACAAGTAGTAAAACAAGAGTAAACAAGTATAGGTTTCTTTTAGCCTGACGTGGTCACAGAAATAGTAAAGGTGAATGCATATACAAACAAGTTCTGCATGTAGGATTAGAACGAATTCAACCCAAGTGCTCTTTGGTGACGTGGATGATTATGTTACTGTTGATCATCTGTTCATCATCGTATAAAGCCCGCCCTGACAATTTGATTGGTCCGAACAGCTCTGGTTCGAGCATAGTTGCTCCACAATGGATCAAGTCCAGACTAAACTTCCCGACCTCAAATATTGTGGGCGGGGCTGAGTTCGACTGGCATCCAGGCTAGGTTTCTTTGGGCTTTGGGTGTGCACAGAAAATATGTCAAAATGCCTGTCTTTTCACTTAAAAACAATCAGTTATGTCATAAGTGAACATAAACAGTTTGTCAGTATATTATATCTGTGCATTTTGTCTTAAAGTTTAATTTAAAATAAAGTGCTGTCTGTCATTAATGAAACAACAAAAGATAGTGAATGCACTTCACTGAATAACTTTAACAAGAATCAATGTATATTTAATTTAGAATAGCCTACATAAGACATTACAAGCTTTTTATTTTTACATTTGATTACTTTATTCAATTTCTGTATAGGTTATTATTAGTTGTAGGCTAAATTCTTTATTTCATTTGTCATATTTTTTCTATTGTATTTGTTCTATTGTTTGTAATTTTATTTTTTATAGTATTATTACTAACTGTTCTAACTCACTCTTTCATTGTTGACAGTGAAACTGCTCTGAAAGAACAGATTAAGGGGTTGGGGGTTATTTTGCTTAGGGCCCCCAGAAGTCTAGAACCGACACTGCTTGGCAAAATCAAATGAGTATTGTGTCCTGCTCATGATCTGTCTCTTTGAGTCTCAAACTACATTACAATCAAGGAGACCAGCAAAAGCAAGGAGTCGCATCGATTTCCTGCACGGTGGTGATGTCATCCCTGTTGGCTGCTAAATGTCACGTGCTCAATAAATTTCCCTCACTGCTCCTGACATACACTGATGAAGGTAATCCATTTCGGAGAGATAGGAGCCAAACAAAGCATGCACTCACTCTTCGACACATGACAAATGATGGAGAGCCCATTTCCTCACACGTATTTCATCTTCACGTAACAAGTTGTTTGTGATGCTGGTGTCTGCTGAGTAATATGCGTGTGATCTAACAGGAAAGAAGTCTTTAAAGTAATAGCTTCTTTGTGCTTGGTTTTTTCAAGTTTTTTTTAAGGTAACGTGGACTACAAGCAGTAGTTGTTCTTGCAGACAAATTAAAAGTTTTTTTTGTAAGCTGTCAATGTTATATCCCCTTGTTTTTTGTATCTGTCCCTATCTAAATAAACTGAAATAAATGAATCACCTTGTGCAGATCAATACATTGAGGGTGCAGTGTGGAAGAAGCTTCTGTCATGGTTATCCCGCATACTTGTCCAACTTCACAAAGCATAAAGAACTGACTCTCATCATAATGTCATCTCAGAACCGTCATGGGTTTGGCTATTACAGTAATTTCTGTGAACACAATTTTCATAATTTTTTTTGTAGGTTTCATTTACCAAATACAACATACTGGGCCCTATTTTAACAATCTGAGTGAATGTTCTAAAGCAAAGAGTGAAAGTGCAATAAGGGCATGTCCGAATCCACTTTTGCTAGTTTAACGATGGGAAAAATGGTTGGCGTGCCCAGCGCATGGTCTAAAGGGTTGTCCCTATTCTTCTAATGAGTCATGGGTGTGTTTTGAGTGTAACGTGCAATAAACCAATCAGAGTCTCATCTCCCATTCCTTTTAAAAGCCAGTTGCGCTCGCGACATTTCAGATTTGCTATTTACATGGCGGAATTTGCAAGCGGAAAAACTGAACGCTTCTCTAGCTAGTCCAATGAATCGTCATTAATGCAAATAGGAAGGCTAATTCTGATACATGCAATGACAAATAGGTAGGCTAATTCTGATACATGCAATGACTATCCATTATGGCATGTAGGCAATTTTATATTTATGCGTCGGGCTGAAACAAGCAAAAAACACTTGATTTCCACCTGCCGTTGCATTACGCATTGTAGTGTTCGATCAGGTCTGGGCTTTGAGCAAGTTGTCCAAACCATTATCAGTAAACCCTCTTAAGCCATTGTAGTGTAGCATTAAGATTTGTTTTCACTGGAATTACAAGAATTACTGAAGTACTGTTGCAAAAAGTATTGTTAATTCTTGTTTCATGTTAACTAATGCATGCTAAATAATGTTAATGAATACAGCCTTTTAGTGAATAAACATAATATTAAACTGCTGTGTATATTTACAAAACGGCTCGGGTTATGTATATAACCCTTGTTCCCTGAGAAAGGGAACGAGCACTGCGTCGGAACGACGATTTGGGGATGCTCCCTAAGCATCAGCGAATCTGAAGTCTGAATAAACACTAGTCCAATCCGATTGGTCGTGCGTGATGACGTCATTGTGACGGCATACCCGGAAGTATAAAGGGGAGCCGGCGTAATGGCGGCAGCTATTGCTCTGAAGCATGCGCTCCAGGCGTGCCGAGGTGTGGCGACGCGGCGCAGTGCTCGTTCCCTTTCTCAGGGAACAAGGGTTATATACATAACCCGAGCCGTTCCTTCGAGGAACTCACACTGCGTCGGAACGGCGATTTGGGGAAACGAGTACCCACTAGGCCACACCGAGGTAGCGCCTGTCCTAGTGTGAAGCCGGAGACCGGGCACAGCTAGGACTGGAGCACCCTAGCGCCAGGCGTCGTAGGAGATCTAGGCTATAAAACCTAATGAAGGTGTGTGGGGTAGCCCACCCGCCGCCTCGCAGATATCCTGCAAGGGGACCCCAGAAAGGAGGGCCACCGAAGAGGCCATGCCTCTGGTGGAATGAGCCCTCACGGCCATAGGTGAAGGCAAACTGCGCACCTGATAAGCCATGGTTATCGCCTGGACAATCCAATTACTGATTGTCTGAGTAGACGCAGGCAATCCTTTCTTGGGTGAGCCAAAACACACCAACAGTTGTTGGGACCTCCTCCACTGTGCTGACTTCTCCAAATACACTCTAAGTGCCCTAACCGGGCAGAGCAGGTGAAGCCTCCCTTCTTCCGCCGTCACGTGAGGCGGAGGATGAAATGCCTGCAGAACCAAAGACCTGACTACCCTTGATGGGACCTTAGGCACGTAGCCTGGCCTAGGGTGTAAGATGGCTTTTACTCCACCCGGGGCAAACTCCAGGCAAGTCGGCGTCACCGCCAAGGCCTGGAGGTCACCCACTCTCCTCAGAGAGGTAATGGCAAGGAGAAAAGCCACCTTAAGGGTCAGGTTCTTTGGTTCAGCCGACTCCAATGGCTCGAAGGGCCTCAGCCAGCCCTCCGAGAACCACTGCCAGATCCCAAGTTGGAACTCTGGATTGAGCCGCAGGCCTCATCCTCCGAACCCCACGGAGGAACTGTACAACCAACTGGTGCCTACCCAAAGGCCCATCACCCATAGGAGTGTGGAAAGCCGCAATGGCAGCCACGTACACCTTGAGTGTGGACGGGGTTAGACCCGCAGAGAAGCGATCTTGGAGGAACTCCAGCACTGAAGCCACCGGGCAGTTAACTGGGTCCACCTCACGCTCTCTACACCAAGTGGAAAATACATTCCACTTGAGGCTGTACAGTCTCCTTGTAGACGGAGCCCTGGAACTGAGTAACGTCTCTACCACCTCTGCCGACAGGCCAGCCTCTAGGTACCTGGCCTCAGGGGCCAGACCCAAAGGTTCCAAATCTCGGGCCGGGGTAAAATATTGTACCCGCCGCCTGAGACAGGAGATCCCTCCTCAGAGGAATCTGCCATGGATGACCTGCCAGCAGAGCTATGATATCCGAGAACCATACTGGTCGGCCAACAGGGTGCTACCAGAAGTAGGCTGACCCCTTGTTGACGGACCCTCCAGGACTCCCGGGAGCAGAGCAATCGGGGGAAATGCGTACAGACGCAGCCTCGGCCACGTCTGCACCATGGCATCCAACCCCAGAGGGGCTGGATGCGTGAGGAGAACCACAGTGGGCAGTGGGGCGTCTCTCGAGACGCAAAATAGGTCCACTTCCACTGGGCCGAACCTCTTGCATATGGCCTCCACCACCTCTGGGTGGAGCCGCCACTCCCCGGGCCTCAGCCCCTGCCTTGACAGGATGTCTGCTCCCTGATTCTGGACCCCTGGGACATACATTGCCCTGATGGACAACAGTTTCCCTTGGGACCACAGGAGGATTAGATGCGCCAATCTGCATAGAGGCGCGACCTCAACCCTCCCTGACGATTGAGGTACGCTACGACAGCCGTATTGTCTGTCCGTACCAGGACATGTTGGCCGCGGAGGTCCGGGAAAAAGCTCCTGAGAGCTTTGTAGACCGCCAGCATCTCCAGGCAATTTATGTGCCAGGAGGAATGCCGGGCCTCCCATAGACCTCTCGCAAAGTGGCCTTCCATGACCGCGCCCCAACCAGTAAGGGAGGCGTCTGTTGAAACGGATCTCCGGCAACAGGACGCTCCCAATACTGGCCCCTGGGACAGAAACCAAGGTTTCTTCCATATGACTAGGAGCGAAGGCATCTGCGCGTTACCCTGATCATACGGAAAGGATTCCTCTGGGGAAAACCCCTTGGTTTTCAGCCACCACTGGAGGGTCTCATGTGTAGCAGGCCAAAGGTATCACGTTGGACGCTGCTGCCATGTGCCCCAGCACTCTCTGAAAGTGCCTCACAGTGACGCTGTGGCCTAGCCTTATTCCTGAGACCATCGCCCGTATGGTCTCGACTCATGTGAGAGACAATTGTGCCCGCATCGTTGTCGAGTCCCACAATTCCCAGGAACGTAGTCCTCTGGGATGGCGTCAACACACTCTTTTTCGTGTTGAGTCTCAGCCCCAAACGCTTTATGTGGGCCAGAACGACATCTCGATGCCGAACTGCCATATATGCGACTGGGCCAATATGAGCCAGTCGTCGATGTAATTCAGCACACGGATGCCCTGAAGCCTCATTTGAGCCAGAGCTGCATCCATGCACTTCGTGAATGTGCGTGGGGAGAGGAGCTAGGCGAAGGAAGCACTCGATATTGATGCGCCTCGCCCCGGCGAACCTCAAGAACTTCCTGTGACATGGAAGGATGGAGATGTGGAAATATGCGTCCTTTAGATCTATCGTGAACCAGTCCTCGGACTGGATCTGACTCACGATCATGGGAATAGTGAGCATTTTGAACCTGAATCTCCTCAGAGACCGATTCAAATACCTCAGATCTATGATCGGACGCAACCCTCCGTCCTTTTTGGGAACTATAAAGTACCGGCTGTAGAACCCGGATTCCCTTTCCAGCGGAGGAACACGCTCTATGGCTTCCTTCGCCAGTAAGGTTTTTACTTCTAGTTCCATTACCCGAACCCGCTCCGGTACCACTACAGTCCAGTTCAACCCCCTGAACCCTGGAGGAGGATGACCGAACTGCAGTCTGTAACCGTTTTCTACAGTACGCAGGACCCATGTAGAAATATTCGGAAGGCATTTCCATGCGCCGAGATAATCTACTAAGGGAACCAGCCTCTCGAGGCTGGCGTCGGGTGTTACACGAGCCTCGTTCCCAACCCCCTGAAGCGGCTGACCGGCAGGGAGTAGTTGGGAACGAGCCTCTATGTGCGGACGCGTGAGCTGCCCGGCCGCAAGTCCTTTCGGAGGCGGCTGGAGCAGCGTGCGTTCGCGGGAAATCGATGTGGCCCGAGGCGTCATAGACGGCGGGATTACCACATCGATTTCCCCAGAGCGCCGCGGAAGAAGCAACCTCAGTTGCCCTTCCGCGGGAGGGACCGCTCTGAGAAGCCCTGCCGTAGCTAGGACTTCTTCCCTGCAGCCTTCCGCGCCTGAAGGACGTTCCTTAGATCGCCTTAGGTGCTGAAGGCTGCTGGTGGCGCCGCCTCTGTTGCCAAGCTCCCGGAGGAGGGGCTCTAGAGGCGACGCTCTCTTTCTGCACCTGCCGGTGCGAGGAGCTGGTGGACGGCTGAGGCTGCCCACTCGGGCCAGCCTTCCCGGGCTTTGAGCGCGAGGAGGTACTGGTGGAAGGCCGCTGACTGACTCTTCGCCTCCTGGTGCCTGGAGACGACGGTATTAACCGCGTCCCCAAACAACCCAGAAGGCGAAATCGGGGAATCAAGGAGGAAAGCTCGATCCCTCTCCTTTATCCCCGACAGATTCAGCCAGAGATGCCTCCACAGTCACCATGGAAGCCATGGAGCGGCCGATGGCACGGGCCGTCTCCTTGGTGATGCGGAGACAAATCTGCGGCCTTCCGCAGCTCCAGTATATCCTCCGGAGAGGGACCTCGCCTCATCTAGCTCTTTAAGGAGGTCAGCCTGGTAGGCCTGCAAGATAGATAGAGTGTGCAGGGAACTACCAGCCCGCCCAGCCGCCATATAAGCCTTGCCCACCAAGGATGAGGTATCCCTGCAGGGCTTGGTGGGCAGCACCGGGGCCTTAAGGGACGACGCCGACTCGGGTGAAAGATAGCTCGCGAGAGCTCCCTCCACCCGAGGCATCGCCCCATAGCCCGCTTCGCGTGCCCCCAGAACGTTGGAATAATCCAACACCGGGGGATTGGAAACACGCGAAGAATAGGGCTTCTTCCACGATCTGCACACCTCGGTGTGCAGATCCGGGAAGAAAGGCAAGCCCCGGCGCGGTGTTTGGACCCGGTGCGAGAGAAACCGGTCGTCCAGCCTACTGGGTGGCTGAACTTCCTGAGTCTCTTGTGGCCAATCGATATTTAATTTGGCCACCGCCGGTCAACACTCGACCAGCTCCTCATGGGCGGGTGGATGAAGCGTTATATTTTGCACTTCATCCCCCGCCTCGATGCCCGCCTCCTCTGGTTCCTCGGAACCGGAGAGCACGAGCATCGGACCCTCCAACCCGGGGGAAGATGCCGCTGCCGGCTTCCACACGGGAGGAAGATCTCGGAACTGTCAGAGGAGGATTGGGAAAGTGCGCAGCAGTCCCAAAACCCTCTGACAAATCCCGCTGTGAACCCCATGATCTGCGGCGCCGCTGCCTCAGCAACCGCGGGTCCAGAACCATGGGGCTCACGAGGCTGGCCGGCCTCATCAAACACGGCCAGCCTAGAGCGAAGCAGCCTGAGTGTCAGCTTCTCGCAGTGTTATGGCGGCTCCTCGAGAGCCGCCCGAGCATGCTGAGCACCCAGGCATTGAACACACAACAGGTGTGTATCCGAGCCCGAAATATAGCGGGACACGGATGCACACACTGCTTGTATTCTCTCACTCTTTCCATTCTCACACACTTTCGCAACTGGACAGACAACAGTAAATATGACAGACAGTTTGACAGAGAGCGCTATGCTGAAGAGCAATAACTGCCGCCATTACGCGCGCGGCTCCTTTTATACTTCCGGGTATGCCGTCACAATGACGTCATCACGCACGACCAATCGGATTGGACTAGTGTTTATTCAGACTTCAGATTCGCTGATGCTTAGGGAGCATCCCCAAATCGTCGTTCCGACGCAGTGTGAGTTCCCTCGAAAGGGAACAGATAGCTCTGGTTCATAATGCTAATTGGTCTAGAGCCATGGTTTATTTATGATAAACAACTTCAAAGAGCTACAGTATTTGTATCACTCCACGGCATGCAAAACTGATTGTTATTCTTTTGCATGGCAAATGTGGTGTGTGCAAAAACAGACACAGTGGGTGTAGACTTGAAAACATTTCTCTTTTAAAGAAAATGAACAGAAAAAAGCTAATAAAGTGTCCAACAGAGGATTCAATGGCCAACTGAAAGGTGCATTTGCTGTTCTTGCTGTGAATGGGTATCAGCATCTTCTGATGGCGGCTCGGCTTCACACAAACAATCTGGGAAAACGGCTTGGTGGAATCCCTGTCTGATACCTCCTTGGATCAGCATCGGCTCCAGTATCCATGTACGAGGAAAGAGACTCTCTCTCTCTCTCTCTCTCTCTCTCTCTCTCTCTCTCTCTCTCTCTCTCTCTCTCTGTCTCTCTCTCTCTCTCTCTCTCTCTCTCTCTCTCTCTCTCTCTCTCTCTCTCTCTCTCTCTCTCTCTCTCTCTCTCTCTCTCTCTCTCTCTCTCTCTCTCTCTCTCTCTCTCTCTCTCTCTCAGAGGCACACTCGTAATTTTAAGGCAGCGTCAACTAGGCTCCATTAGATTCAAGTGAGCAGGGTCATTGAGCACTGGCAGCCGCATTTGTTCCAGTCAACAGCCTGACTGAAGGACACAAATGAAGGAATGGATCGGCGCTGATGCGAAAAGGATTCCACTTAATACATTTGTTTAATAACATTTTAATGAAATTTTCCTATGCATATATGTATGTTCTCTCTCTCTCTCTCTCTCTCTCTCTCTCTCTCTCTCTCTCTCTCTCTCTCTCTCTCTCTCTCTCTCTCTCTCTCTCTCTCTCTCTCAGTCCATTATCTTCTCCACAAAGGATACGTGTGATGCTATCACATATGTTTGCGTATGATGCCTGTTTAGGCAGCTCACTAGATTTTGGAACAGAGATGAGATTTATTAGCAAAAAATAATTTTCAAAAGGTAAAATACAGATAAGCTGTAAGGTCAGGTGCAGCTGCTTTAGGTGTAAAGGGTTATAGCATAGCAGCAGGACAGATGTAAGTCAGAGGAGCAGTGTGTAGATTGTAGCTCCTCAGGGATCAGTGTGCCTGCTTGTAACAGATTAATCTGCAAATTAGAGGTGACGGCTGCCCATCCCAACTTCAGCAGAGCCTTTAACTCAGATGATGAGGCAAATAGACAGATAGGGAGAGGGGAGAGGCTCACTGTCATCTGCTGATGGTGTTGTCATGGCTACAGATGTCGAGAGACGGCTGTGATGTACTGTTGATGTGTATGGTGATCACAGTGCAGTCTCATTTACAAGACAAAAAATAGAATGCTTTAATATAGCAAGACTTGACCTTTTAAAACCAAGCCAATAGGACATCACAGCTTCAGTCAATTTAATGGAACGATACACTCGAGCAGAAATCAGATGGGGTCGGTTTGCTTGGGCTGTCTGACGTCACCTATTTGGCTTTTCACAAATACTGCAATTTACTCCATCCAATTACCAGCGCAGTGTCCCCTCTGTTCCTAGAACAGTCAAGCCCATTGATCCAGACCCATTGAAAACAAATTATCTGCTGCTGGAACAGGAGGTGATCTGCCCATAGAGAGACATACACTGGCCTCTCTCCCTCCAGCAAATGGAAATCTATACCTCCGGATGTGGGAGGCCTGCCTTTGATCGGCCTTGGCCCTGATGATTAATACTCGTTTGTAAAGGCTTAATTGGTTTCAAACACTAGGCTGCTGCCCTGACAAATCACACTACCCAATGGAAGCAGTGGACTGGGCAAAGAGAGAGAGAAAGAAATATGGAGAAGGATTCGAGAAAGACAGACAAATAGAGAGAAAAGGAGAAATAGCGTGGCTATACTGCTGTGCATATTTTGTCCAAATTGAGTTGTGACCGAAAACGGCGCGTCTAGACTGTGATTGCCCTGTGACGTACGGGTTTGATGTTCACCTTTGCTCAGGTTCTGATAGAAACTGATATCAAATTATCCAACCAGGACATCACAATATATTAGGGATGTGCCCAAAGCTACAGAGAATGGCTTCAAGACAAGGAACAAATTCTACCAAAAAAAAAAACACTGCAAAAAATGTTTTTCTTACTTAGTATATTTGCCTTGTTTCCAGTCCAAATATATACAAATTCTTAAATCAAGAGGCTTTTACTAGATAAGTAAAATTACATAAGATATTTATTTTTGTTTAAGTGAGTTTTTGCTTAAAAAGCAAAATTATCTGCCAATGGGGTAAGAAAAATTATCTTATTTCTATTTGGGACAGAAACAAGAAACAATATTTCAAACAGAAACAAGATCATTTTTCTTACCCCATTGCCAGATACTTTTGCTTGTTTTTGCAAAGCATTTTTGCAGTGTTGGAAAAAAACACTTCTCGTGTTTGCTGGATAACAGGTGACCCAGGAGATAGCACAACATTATAGATATATAAAACTCTAAAAATCACTATGCAATAATGAGTGCATGAAGTGAATGAGTGTAAACTCTATGAATGAAATGAGCACAATGTTCGCAAATCAATAGTCGTCTCTGCACGTCTCTCAGAAATCAGAGCCTGCCATCAATTTAAATACTACATCATACATTTTCTACTATTTGATAACTTGTACAATATGATACAAAAATGAGTGTAAACTCTATGAATAATATGAGTGCAGCACAATGGCACATCAAATATCTGCAAACCTAATATATATATATATATATATATATATATATGTGCTGTCATTACATTTATAGCACCAGGAGAATGCAGATGCTGTTTTCCATAAAACGAAAGTGGACAGTGAGTGAATGAGCTACCAAAAATACAATTATAAAACTTCAGAACTTCAAGTCTTCTAAACTCATACAATGGCTTTGTGTAAGGAACAGACCCATGCTTGACATGTCTTCCCATGTCATCTATCTCTTCAATATGTCCAAGTGAGATTTGAATTTTATGGCGGAGTGTTACGGTGTTATGATAATTATTATGTGAAATACTCCTTTAAACTTCACTAAACAGTTCCGATGCACTATTCACACGACAGGAGAACAGTAACTAGACTCTGTTGGGGAGACTTAAGCAGCACACCATTACACACTCGAGCTGTGCTGCACTGATCACATTGTAATTACAGGGCTAATTAACAGGGCAGAGGGCTGAACGGCTCTCCCTGTAGTTATCTTAGTAGAGGAGATTGGAGAGGAAAGCTGAATACATTTATTTTCACAGTCCACGGAAGACATGAGCAGAGACCTTTGAATGAGATGATAAATGGAGAAACATTTTTTTGACACAACATTGAACTGTACTGTGTAACCGGTGTATAATAAGTAGAGCTATAATGTCCTATAGAGGGCAAAATGCAGCAACTACTTCATACACTGAAGTAGGCTTGAACGTTTTTTTGTTTTGTTTTATTGAACATTGACTGATTTGATGAGTTGAACTTAACGCATCTGTCTTATGTGACACAGGCTGTTTCTCAATTCCAAGAATGCAAAGAACGGACTTGCGTTCTTGTGGAGACCAGTCTTGCCAGGCGACCTCGAAAGAACAAGCTCGGAAGGACGCGAGGACACAGAATGCAGAACGGATAGAGATGCAAACTTGACCACCCCGGCATATTATAACGGCCAAATCACAATAAATACACCATGACATCACAAACAAATGTCATAAACTATTGAAGCTGTTATTTCATATTATTATAGATATTATATTCATAAACATTTAAAAAAATTAATGTAACCTATTATGTTACCTATGCTTTGTCAATGCTAAGACTCTTTTTAATGTGCCAATACAAATACTGCAGGCTTTCTTGAGGGTATCTCTTTATTCTAAAACTTGATATTTATGGTACTTTTTGTGTTTCTTTGCCTCTTCATGACTGATTAGCTTCCTCAACTCCTCAGTTGTAAGTCGCTTTGTATAAAAGCGTCTGCTAAATGCATAAATGTAAATGTATTCAAATTAAACAAAACAAATGGATAAATGTTCACTTTTAGGAGCTGTCATGTTTTATAGTATACATGCCAGGCCAGTGGGGCTTTAATTCTGCCACAGAAATACACTAAAAACGGAGAAGAAGAGTTGTGACTAGAAGGGGTAAAGCAATGGTAGGAAGTGAGGCAAAATCTCACAATAAAATAACAATAAATAAATTTGCTACTTCCCAGATTGTGTTTTATTAACGCCTAAACCTACACCTACACCTACCCCAACCCTAAACCCACCCTTACAATAATGCAAATACAGTAATTGAATGACGCAATATTGATGTGCGCATGCCCAGTGCCAGTGCCAGTGATTAGCTGTATCCCTTCTAGTCTTTACCGCGCGGATTGGCTGTACACACGAAAACGCAAGGGTGCCAGATTTATTCAGTCTGGGACCCGGTTTAAAACAAGATTGGTTTCAGGCTCCTAAAACGCTGTATACGTGTGGACGAAACACGGATACGAAACAACATTTTTACGTGTACAGATAAACGAGTCTCCGTGTGGGGCCTCAGTTTAATTCATGCATCATTCTACTAATAAGCTGAGGATCTGAACCAGGTGTGTTAAATAAGGGTGACACACTGTGGCTGTGGCCACACTGCCTGTGTTTGGGATTGACCCACATTTACTTAATAGGTGTGAATCTAGAAATGTCCGAGTTGGATGTAAAAAAGAATTAACCAGCATGTGAGGTGGGTTCACTATCAAGTACGTTAAAGATTGCAGCCTATAGCAGAGGAGTGTGGCTTACCTGCACAGCTCTTCCTCTTTTTTCTTTTACACTCACCTCCCTAAACTTCACTCCCATCCAGAATATGGTACCAATATAACTGGTCCTACATACACTGCTCAGAGCAGGATTCAAACCGACATCAAGCAACGTGGGAAGTGAGCACTAACAAGTACGTTAAAGACTGCAGCTTATAGCATCTAGAGCGCTACTTGAGGGCAGGGGACAATTAGTTGCCCTGTACGGTTCCATTCACACAGCTGGGTTTCGCTGAAAATACGGTTCTGATTTATGGGTGTTATAAAATCTGGTTGTTACATGCATAAACATAGCTGTATTAAGCTTTCAAATATTGGACAGACACCTATATTCTGCCGCTGTGTGAATGTGGCCAACGTGCAGTGCTGTCTCCAGAACCAGTACTTTTACAAAGCACTAAAAGCATACACTTCGCTGGGCAGTTCTTGGTAATCTGAGCTTTTTGTGGGGTTTCTTGTCAAGGCTACGCCTGAATGACTAGATCCACAATCCATATAATCCTGCTGACAACTGCTTAAAACTACAGTCAGGAAGATTGGAAGCATTCAAAGAATCATAGACTTGTTTTCAGTGAGAGTAAATAGGCAGAGCATGAGCGTTTGAGGCGAAGTGTGAGCACTCAAGAGCAGTGCTGAGAGCAGCGGGTGGGCGATGGTTTTGGGCGAGGGGTGTCAGCTAATTAGCAGGGCGGTCTCAGGGGCAGCGACTGCACTGTATCATATGGTGCGTCTGATGGCAGAGACACTGTTAGGGTCACACACTGACACTCTGAAGAGATGTGTAATTACAGAACAGACAGAGAAAGCAGTTGTTGTTAAATTACAGGCTTTCTGTCATTTAAAGACAAGAAAGACTGCTTACTGCATACTGTGAAGCATAAACTGTGAGTGAATTTCACAAAACCCATCAAAATATGTTGGGGGTGAAATTTAGGCCCATGCAAGAAAATTATTTTGCTTACAGAAAATACATCAAATATTTTTTTGCATTAATACATAATTTGTTTTTTTTTTTTTGTAGTGCATTATAAAACAATATGCAATAAAATCATAATAATAACATATTGTCACTTATGGGTGGAAACCTCTCCATATTTTGTCATTTTATCATACATTTATTTTGGTCACCCCTTACATCCTTGGGTTTAATACAAATGTAACCAATTAAAAGTATTAAAAAGAGCTTGTGACAAAACCTTGTAACTCCATTGGATCCTCAAACTGTGGGTAAAACCTTATAACTCCAATCCGCCTGCAATGCAAGGGAAAATAAAGAACTGGTTCTTTAAATAAGTACAGTGCTCTTTTTACTCAAAAAACACTATAGGAAAGGCTAATGTTTTATGCATTTGAGGAGAGGAAAAGAGTGTCATAGTCTAGCGTTTGTCGATGTGTCACCTGTGCGTAGCACTTCATCTTTTATAACATGGCCAAATGACAGATAAAACAGAGCGTCAACATATCTACAATAAACTTTATAACCTGTAAGTTGAAGAAAACATAATGCGATGCACTTACTGCCTCAGATGCGGCTGTCAGAACACATGCCATATATCCAAAATTATCCAAAATTCACATGTCAGAATTGTAACTCCATTTGAGCTTGATTTTGGTTAAATGTAAAAAATATAATGACACATAAAGTGTCTGGCCACATATAAAGCCACAATATCCACTTTGACAACCCCATGTTTAATTATTGAAAAATAAAGTGTTCTTTCCATTTCCCGAAAAGTAGTAGTTTTGGAGATACAAGGTTTCTGCCTAACCGCAATGATATTCAGTTTATATGCTCATATTTATTAAATCATAAATACATGGTGCCTTATTGGAACCTTACTGGCACGTATCCCTAAAAGCCCATTCTCTATAAGTAATACTACAGTAATGGCAACTCTAACTCTATGTGCCACTCTTCCAGTTACCAGATTTCTTTAAAACTTTGCAAATAGTCACTTCTATTTGAACACAATATGCTGATCTGAAAATAAATAAATATATATATATATATATATATATATATATATATATATATATATATATATATATATATATATATATATATATATATATATACAGGGCTAAAACAACCCAACTGCTGGGTAAGTCCATATTTGTCCCAACATTGGGTTAAAACAACCCAGCATTTTTTAGAGTGTGTTGTGTTAATTTTTTGTATTTCTGACAAAAAAAATTAGCCAAGACCAACTGTGTCTAACATGGAAGGTCAAACAGCATACAAACTTTTTCCTTTTAGAAATAATAGGCAGGCCATTACAAGCGTACGATGACTACTCTGAACCGTGTTGTTTTTAACTTATGTAAAATCCAGTGCTCAGTACAGACATTTCTGGTTTTCCGGTCAGGATTGTTGCTTTTACACCACCCAAGTCACACGAATAAGCGGGTTGACTCAAGGAAGCCCTTGTTGTCATGGCGCCAGAAAGCATCCCCCAGGGGCCCTCTGCCCTTGCCATGTAAAGGGTTGCCACGGTGATCTCCAGGGAGGCGGGTGTTGATGGATGTGTGGTGTTAAATGGAGGGGGCGAGTGAGCGCTGAGAAGGTCGAGAGGACAAAAGCAGCATGAGAATGTACACAGAGAGACAGAGGCTACTGCGCTGTGACCCCATCACCTCCCCCAAGATCTGTCAGATCCTAAATCTACTTCCATCTGACAGCACCGACTGAGAGAGGGGCCTCACAGACTACACACAGACTACACACACACACACACACACACCCATCTCATTACATCTCTCACAGACCTATTTTCTGCTGCTGTTTCAAACATCAAATTGAAAGAAAGACAGAGAATGTTCTCAGATTGCATGTTACTTGACTATTATATTATTATTATAAGCAGGCAGCATGGCGCTCCACTTTCTAGGTAATTGTGAAGACACAAGAGCTTACCTTCAAAATACCACTGAACAGCATGCATAAAATATCCTTACTATCATAGAAACCATGTCGTGTGAAATCACACTTGTGAATGTGACAGTACCAGCACCAAAACCTTTTTTAGCCAAAAGCTCTTTGACTGTCAGTCATTTGCTGACACTGGGTTGGCTGTCTATGGAGGGCAGGGATTTGAAGAGAGAGAATTAGTGGTGTAAGCTAGTAAAATGGCTGAAACTGTTATTAGTGAGAGAGAAGAATATGTCTGTGTCCACCACTCATTACTTCATTAGTATAGCTGCTGCCCATTGGCAGATTGATCCATAGAGAGTATACAGCGAATTAACAGATGCTAACAGCATGGTACTTTGTATATACTGTATATACCATGGTACTGAATAATTGCCAAATTGATATACAGGTATATACATGGTATTCCAAAATATTTCAGTGACTACCATGGCACTACCCTGCTATACTACACGATAGCACCGTGGAACCTAGGACTAGATTTTAAATGTCCTTATTTAGGGGTATTTTGTGCAGCGGTATCTAGATCGAAAACTCAGCATAAATCTGTCAACAAAAACACATTCAAAATGAGTCTCATTTTATAATCTGAGCTGCTAGTAATGGCTGCTTGTTCATGTAAAGGCTCTTTACATGAGCATAGCTCCTCAACTACAATACACATTCAAGAACTCATAAGGTCTAGGTATACATGGAATCCCATGAGAACTCTATTGGGTTCATGTACAGTGCGTTAAACACTGGCAGCTCACTGCTAGCAGATCCCACTCATTTGAGTTATCTGGATCCAGTGCTGCGCTCTGCATTTAGGGGGCTTGGACAATGAGGAATGAGAACATAGAGGCAGAGCTGCTATAATTGGATTTCAGCAGAACAAAAGCACAAGCTCTCTTATTGTGGAGTTGGATGGGTGAGACGTCTGATCTGTGGCTGTGTTCGCAGGTTTATGCTTGCTCACAGACACTTCCTCTATCCCCACAACAGCACAGGCTCAAAGCACAGTGTGTCAGTAGCTGTCACAAATCTCTACAGCATGCTGAGAAACACAACACAATCTGTCTCTCATCTGCACACAGTTTGCGTTAGAGGGAGTCACAAAAACAAAGATAGTCAAAGATGAAATCAAATTAACCCTCTTAATACATTATTCTGGTCTTATTGTGAAAAATAAGACCATACATTAATCTAAAATGACTTTTGGCTGCCATTGTCACTCCCTCTTATTTTTTACAATGTGTCTCTCCAACAATCTGTCACATAGAGACTAACATCCAATCAATTACAAATGGACTCCTAATCCAATTTTTTTTTTGTTTTTTTGACAGTGGTTTATTACATATCAAAAATGTATTTGTTTCATGGAACATGAAAACACCATTAAATGCTGATAACACTATATGTGGCCCAGATACACTCTTCTACCCATATATATATATATATATATATATATATATATATATATATATATATATATATATATATATATATATATATATATATATATATATATATATATATATATATATATATATATATATATATATATATATATATATAAAATTGTACATATATATATAAAAAACCTGAACAAAAATGTTAAATCATCAGTTGATAACCAACTAATCTAAATTGGAACGACAAATCAAAAATAGAATAAAAATGTACAAAATATATATATTTTTAAATCAGTGATATCCTGCTTCAAAATGTTGCAGATGTATTGCATTCTTACGTCATTTTGGCATTAAGACAGCAAGAAGTTAAAATAGGAGTCTCATACATCAATATTTCAATGGCCTTCTAAGACTTTAAACTGCTGCAGTCTTCAGGTCACTGTGTTTGGGTGGATGTGAGGTTAAGAGGTTTAGAAGTCTGACTCTGCGGTCAGGAGGATGTCAAAGGTCAGCTTTAAGCTTATAAAAACTATGAGACTCAGCAAACGTAATTAGACAGAAACTGTCTTTAATATTCTGTCACCTTTGACCTCAAGAAGCACACATACCCATGACAACAAGGGGAACACACATGCTCCTGCTTTTATTTTTTTCCTTCACTTTCCTCCTGTGGAATCCTATTTATAACGTATTCATATGTATAATATGTAAATAACACTTTTAATGATTATTAATAATTATTATAAAAAAATTATTAAATGGCTTGACAAGTGCAGTTTTCTTTGCTGTGCTGACACATTTACTAATGAAATAGACAAGTTGAGGCTTTTTAAATAGCCAATAGTTTTTAGTCAGCTGTGAACTCTTAGTTTAGTCTTTTCGTTCTCAGAGTTCGCAGGAAACATGGACTAAAACCCAGAATAATTGTTTGGTAAAATAACATTTTAATGAAAATCTGCATCCTTTATAGTTTATCTTATTATTATACCATTACAACATACACATATCAGGCATAACATTATGACCACCTTCCTAATATTGTGTTGGTCCCCTTTTTGCTGCCAAAACAGCCCCCAAGGCATGGACTCCACTAGACCCCTGAAGGTGTGCTGTGGTATCTGGCACCAAGATTTTAGCAGCAGATCATTTAAGTCCTGTAAGTTGCAAGGTGGCGCCTCCTTGGATCGGACCTGTTTGTTCAGCACATCCCACAGATGCTCGATTGGATTAAGA
>CM040918.1:27623597-27638597 GCA_023029165.1 Gobiocypris rarus
CGCAGAGTGCTCTCGGAGGGTCGTCTAAAGTAGCTCATTCGCCCTGCATAGGGTTACAAGGCGCTCTTTAAATAACACATCAGAGTCAATGCTAGATACTCCCCACTCCTCCTGTCCCCTGACACACAGGAAACTAGACTGCAACTAATAGGAAACGTTCCAAAGACATTAGCTAATGTTATGTAAAGGTTATGTAAATGGAACATCCTAATGTTTTTATGGAATAGCCAGGGGCACCACAAAACGCAGCATATCCTTGATTGCGATCACCGTATGGCCCCTTCCCTCGGTTGGTTTGCTGAGGAAGGACTCACATGAAAGGTGTGTTAAGTGTTCGGCTGTGCAGCATGCGTGAGCCGTACTTGATGGAGCCTTTGATAACTGTGAGTAAAAGGTAAAAGTTACTTTTGACTTGCCTTCTTTTTTAGGAAGATAGGTAAATTGTCCATTCTAGTTCTGTTTATATATTGTTATAGCTCTGTTCTAGTGTAGTGTACTTGAGTGTACAGACAGAGTCTCTTTCAGTTTTGGGGACTTTTTATATACGGCCACAAGGAGTTTGGCAGCGGGTAGGCTGACACTCTCCCCACAGGGTGCTTTTACTGAGCTGTCGGATGTTGTTTTAATGTGCTGTTGAGAAGCTGAAGCTGAAATGGCTTGATTAAGCTCAATGTGAAGCAGTCTAAATTAGTTGAGCGTTTCTTGGTCAGCTGAAACACATTTCTGCTTTGCAGGTCACTGCCATTATTTCAGGACCTCCATTAAGAGATTTCAAGGTCTGAAAGTAGCCATTCTCAGCGTGTCACTAACCCCACTACTTCAAGATCATTTTGGGTCTAGTGGAGCATGGGTATTCAGGAAAGCCACCTGTTGAGAAAAAGTTTGGGGTCCGCAACCTCGCTTGGCGGCACATCAGCGTCCCCATGGGTTCATTGTCAAAAAGTTTCGTGATTAAGTTGTTCCTGACCCATAAAGGGTCAGTTCACCCAAAAATGAAAATTCTGTCATTAATTACTCAATATATTTTTGATGAAATCCGAGAGCTCTTTGACCCCTCCATGGACAGCTATTTAATGAACACTTTCAAGGTCCAGAAAGGTAGTAAAGACATTGTAAAAATCATCCATACTTTTTGTGTGCAAAAAACAAACAAAAATAACAACTGTATTCAAACATTTCTTCTAGTCTGTGTCAGACTCTTAAGTTGTTGACACAGTGTAAATAGTGCAGCGCTTCCAGAATGCCAGCCTACCATTGGCCAACACTGTTCACGTGAGCACCACGTAGCATGCGCACGAGTCGTTCTGCCATAGAACTAGGAAGCTCTGCACTGTTTACACTTTATTATCTCGGGACACTAGTCCCGAGGTAAATAGTTCGTCAGCTCCAGTTTGTATCCAGCCTCTCATGGAGACTTCAGATGCCCCAACACCTGTGATGAGGCGACTCGACGCCTGTGAAGAGACGACTCAACGCCAGCGCTGTTATGGCCTAAATTAATACATGATTTATTAACTTTTTCTAACATTTTTCAATGTACATTTATGAAAGGCACTTTCTGTAAAGCTGCTTTGAAACAATGTGTATTGTGAAAAGCGCTATACAAATATATTTGAATTGAATTGAATTGAACTACGTCAACAGCATAAGAGTCTGACACAGACTGTAAGAAATTGTTGAATAAAGTAATTATTTTTGTTTGTCACTTGGTTTCCATGCCACTAAAAATGGGTTAGAAAGTATATAGTTGTATATAATTTTACACAAATTTTAAACAACTTAATAGGCTACTCTATCAGAAGAGTAAACAACTACAAGAAATTTACAATTTACTAAAAGTACAGTTAACTATTCTAATCATTTAAAAGATTAAGTACAAGTATAGCCCAAATATACTTAGACTTTTCTGAATACTTGTCAGTTTAACCTAAGCATACTTAATTTTAGTATATCGCAGTATATCTCTGATTAGTACAAAAAAAGTAGACTGAAAGTCTATTTTTAGTTTAAAACAAGTAGACTAATAGCACATTTGAATACATTTATTTTTTGTAAGGGAAACTATACCAAACCAGAGTCAAAGATAAAGACACACTCCTAAAGATGTGATCAGGCATGAGTTTGAAGATGTGCACGTGTGACAACTCAGGAGGAGTGATTTACAAGAAGCAATGACAAGGTTGTAACTGCTCATATGTAGAGGGTTAAAAACAAGAAAATTATGAGATCAGGAGAGAACAGAAAGGCCAGAGGCCAGCTGGTTTATGAGTGTCTTCAGGACTGTGCCGATATGTGGCTGATCTTTGACCTCTGAGTGCCTTAGGCTTCACCTATACTGCAGAGAGCAGGTGGTCAGGTCAGAAGTCAAAAGATTAAGCTAAAATTAAAACTCTCATGCTTTCCCAATGGTTTACATCACATTACATACATTGTATGTACATGTGTGTGGGATGCTGACCAGCAGAGCCTAGCCTGTTCAAATAATGCAGATGCATGTCACTCTGTGATGCACAATGAATAAAAAATACTTTTTGAATCAAAAATACTTTTTCTCATTCATTCATTCATTCATTCATTCATTCATTCATTCATTCATTCATTCATTCATTCATTCATTCATTCACTTATTTAAATAAAAAAGGAAAATTAAGACTAACTTTGACAGTCAGTGAGCAAAATGTTTTTGTGTTGTGTGTGATTTTTATAGTAAATACTTTGGAGTCTTTTGCCCGAATGAATGTTGAATGCAACTTCCAAAAACATCATTATTCAATTATAAAATTTTGTATAATTCGTACGATTTACAAAATATACGAATTATACAATTATCGTTATTAGTAATAGTGTTTTGCTTAATAGCTAAAGATACCACACATTTAAATGACGAAATATAGACCCTCCACAAATAATTTGCTTTAAACTGAAGATTCTGTCATCGGCAACTCATTTACTATCAAAATGTAAATTTTTTCCATGAAAGATGAATGGATGGATTTAACCCCTATCCACTTGAATGTCAGGTCCAAATGTTCCAGGATTGGTTCACATTAAAAAAAGGTGCATGACCTCTGTTAGCCAGCATCCATAATTAATCATGCCATAACATTTCTGAACTAAAGGGAGACCTGACATGTGTTTGTGTATATATTATGTTTAAAATGACATGATATCTGCTCTCTCCAGTGCCGTTTGCTGAGTCGAGTTTCCCACTCCTATCATGACCTCATCTAATTGGCACGCCAGAAGAGGAGCCTTATGGCGGCGATCTACAGGAGTACTCCATGATTCCCCCAATCAAGGAAGCTGTTGCTGCTCACCTTTGCCCCTCTGCATCACTAAGTTAGAAATTTGTGTCGCACCACCGCTAGCATAGCTGGGAAAGTGTACACGGTGAGGCCAGGCAGCATCAGCCTTCCACTCTGTTTTCTAGGTAAAGATGCTGAAGCATCTTAATGAAAATGCCCCCAACCTGGATATACCTATATCGATTAACATGTGGCTCACATTAATGGACACAAAGGATGCAGAAAAGTCCATCCTCCTGAATGCTGAGCGATTCACCAAGGCGCAAAAACAATTAAAAGCTATTCATGCCGAAGCTCTGGACCACGGCTGACACACACTTCGAAGCCACGCACTCAACCAGAGCCTTTCGGTAAAGCCTAAAGACTCTTGACCGCAACGGACCCAGCCCAAGGAAAAGCGTCAAGGACCCCACCCTTCAACCAAGCCGGTCGTGTTCAGTAAAGCTTGCCTGCCCGAGCACCATTTTGCTCGTTTCTCTGGTTCCCCTGCCTGTTGTCGGCGACAAGAGCAGAGCAAAGTGTTGTTTGAATGATCTTTTTGCATGTGCAATAAAAATAAAAAAAACTTAACAAAAAGAGCTGTTTTCCTCTTCACTCTCTCACTCAAACTTATGATACACAAAGCTCCCCACTCCTTAGCAGCGAGCTGTCACACCAAGCCACCCTCAAAGCTCTCGTGTAGTTCACAGAGGTGTGGCGAGGAAACTAGAACCACTGACAAGTGTGTCATAGTGGGTGCTAAACACTTGCCCAAAGACCACACCGCTTCAATAACATGGTAATGTCATTTTTGAGAGCAGGGGTTCACAACATAGGCCATACTTGCCAAAGGGGCCATGGAGTTAATGTCTCAGAGGAGCGTGTGATGGGCTTTTCTGTGGTTATTTTCTGGTTTCAAAGAAAGATAATGGACTTCACCCTAATCTGGACCTTCTTCAACTAAACCACGCCCTCACAAAGTGTTCATTCAAAATGATTACGCTGAAAATAATCCTCTCACATATTTGGTTTAGGATTATTGGATCTAAATGATGCTTATTTTCACATCCAGATAGCTCCTTGTCACAGGCACATTCTGGGGTTTCCTTTCGAAGGAGTGGTGTACCCATTTATGGTCCTCCAATTCTATCTTTAGCTCCGTGCACATTCACAAAGTGACGGTTCCTCTCTTCATTTTAGCGGAATGCACGTTGTGAATTATTTGGATTATTGGTTACTTACGCCCGTTCAGAGATGTATAATGTATTCCATTTATGGGCATGAGTCTAAACTCTCTCCATGTGAGCCCGCCTGAATTGTAAATTGTCAAATTGCAAATTGTGCTATGGAGGTGTAGAACCTTGCTGATAGTTATATGCACTGCTTTTCACCGATTTCTATAATCCAAATTATGTTATTTGTGTGCAAGCGACTGACTGGCTCCACCCTCCTAGGGCTGCAGGCTAGCAAAAAAAAACAAAAAAAACATCTATGTCTTGGTGACCGCTTCAGTGCTGCCGCTTCTTTCTTTCTGCCTAGCTGACCTTAAAACGTAGAAAAAGTGTCTAGACACAAGGGGCCCAGAGTTACTTTAATAATTCTATTATTATTTATTGGGCCATAAATAACGTAGATTATTATGGTATCTATCTATGCTAATATTAGTTTGTCCGTCTCATCCTTATCCCGAGGTTACTATAGTCAGCTGGATCTAGAACATATCCAGATCAGATGTGGACCTGCACCTACACGTGACCACAATGCAGCTCTGAATGTCAGCAGGGACTGTGTCTACTGGACAAACCCTGTGAAGGCCTCATCGACATGACAGCCTTGTTGGCACAGATCCTCAGCACAGACACAATGGCCAGCTTCTGCTCCACACCGACATGAAGAATCTATCATCTTCAAGCAAAAAGGAGCTGGATGAATATTTGAATGCTACCAATCCCTGAATTGTGTCTTGTGATGCAGCCTGAATCACAATGGCGCCGTGTTTGTTCATTGACCAAAGAAGAACTGGCACCCTGACTGAACCTGCTTCTCCCAAGGTTTTTTTCTGCATTCTGTCACCTGACGGAGTTTGGGTTCCTGGCCACTGTCGCCTGTGGCTTGCTTAGTTGGGGACACTTAAAATTCAACAATATTATTAATCTGACAACTGTATGGGAACTGAACTGAGCGGGACGATGACATATTTTTTTTGCAGAACTGCTTTACAGATGAAATGAACTAATTTAATAATTGATGAACTAAATCAACACTTAACTGCAAAACAGTCGAAGTGCATAGTTTTCCTGTTATCACTGTAAAGCTGCTTTAAAACAATCTGTATTGCATAGACTACTATATAAATAAAGGTGACTTGACTTTTTAGTTAAGTTTCCTCTACACAAAAACTTCCATTAATTATGTTTTTTTTGTTTGGTTGTTTGACGTTAAAAAAAAAAAAGTAAATTAAATTGTATTTAAATTAGAGCTGTCAATAGATTACAATTTTTAAGTATGATTAATTGCGAAATTGAGCATGCATCATTTATCTTGTTTAACACTTTTATTTTGTCATCATTTTCAATATCCATTAAAGTAAAGATCAGATTGAAGGATGATTCTCACAAAGCTGTATTTTTTGCAAGCATTTTTGTGGTAAATTTAGGTGTCTTTCCAAAAAATGACCCTTGGACATTCCAAAAATGTACCTAATAACCGAATTATATAAGGAGTCCATATAATTCATAAATTTAGGCACACCAAAGCACACACATGAATAAAAACAACAACATTACACAATTCGGTGTACAGTAAGTGTATAGAGCAACAGCAAAGAGCTATAGAGCTTGTTTACATTTTATGTTTTCATGTCAAGTTGAGATACTGAACAGGACCACATGGAGATGCCAAAAAGAAGATTTTAAATAAGTTCATTTAACTTTTGTTGTTGTTGTTGTTGTTGTTGTTGTTTTTTGAGTAAGTGACCATTTCTCTTGATTATATCTAGATTTTTTCCCCACTGATCTAGTCACCTGATCACCATATCCATAAAGCATTTACATGTCTTAATATTTGCTGATAGTATTATGTATTGTTTTAGTTATTCTATTATGAAAACTGCATTTTAAAACAGCCAGACATTTAAAAAGTCAGGAGGAAGTGCAATAGGTATTGAAACAGAGCTACAGTGTAAAGTGGTAAAAGGAATATTGGAAAGATCAACTTAAAGAATTACAAAAGTAAAAGAGATATTAAAAGAGCGGACACACTCTATGGTGTTCTATTCAGTATAAAAAAGCAACAGACACCTCTAGTGAGTGTGTGTTTTATGGCTGTGAGAGTGAGAAATGACCCTGTCATCATAGAGAGAGATCTCCACAGCCGAGTGGGGTCAAAGGTCAGCCATTACCCACTCCAGCGGTCACATTCCTGGGCTTAATGCCCAGAGAGGCATCTGCTGCCATTCACACACTCAGGATGCAGTGGAGCAGTAGTTTCTGCAGAGTCTAAATGCATGCTTTACAATGTGTGCACTGCTGGCATGCTGATGCATTGTGTTGTGTGTGTGTGTGTGTGTGTGTGTGTGTGTGTGTGTGTGTGTGTGTGTGTGTGTGTGTGTGTGTGTCCTTATTTGTATTACAATGTGGGGACCAAATGTCCCCATAAGGATGGTAAAACCTGAGATCACCTACATTGTGGGGACCAGCGAGCAGTCCCCTCTTTTCATAAGGCTTATAAATCACACAGGATGAGTGCTTTTTTGAGAAAGTAAAAATGCAGAATGTTTCCTGATGAGTAGGTTTAGGGGCAGGGGCAGTGTAGGGGGATAGAATGTACAGTTTGTACGGTAAAAAAAACATTACTTCTATGGAGAGTCCCCACAAAGATAGTGAACCAGATGTGTGTGTTTGTGTGTGTGTGTGTGTGTGTGTGTGTGTGTGTGTGTGTGTGTGTGTGTGTGTGTGTGTGTGTGTGTGTGTGTGTGTGTGTGTGTGTTTGTGTGTTTGTGTGTGTGTGTGGACTGGTAATCCCTACGGTATGGGAAAAAATGTCCCCACAAAAATGGCAATATCCAAAATCCTTGTCGTTGTGGGGACATTTTTTGGACCCCATGAGGAAAACATCTTCTAAATCACACTAAGTGATGTTTTTTGAAAATGTAAAAATGCAGCATGTCTCCTGTGATGGGTAGGTTTAGGGGCAGGGGCAGTGTAGGGGGATAGAAAATACGGTTTGTACGGTATAAAATGCATTACGTCTATGGAATGTCCACATAAAACATGGAAACACAACATATGTGTGTGTGTGTGTGTGTGTGTGTGTGTGTGTGTGTGTGTGTGTGTGAGTATGTGAAAGGTCAAATACATTTTTGCTTGTCTTCACTCCAATTTTCTCTGTATTAAGTTTGCTGTGGCTGCCACCCATAAGCACAGAAATAGACTGTATAAGGAGTGCATCAGGAAGAAGAGAGGACGAGAGAGGGAAATCTATCAATAGCGCTCACACTGACCCTTTTTTGTTTCATCCAAAAAAGAAAACTGTCATCACTTTCTTACTTTCTTACCTTCATGTTATTCTTATTTTAAACCTGTTATCTTTTCAGTGAAATTTTTTTTTTGATAAATCTTTAGGCTTTTGACTGAGGACTCTAGAGCAGTGGAGACGTGTTGTAAAGGCAGGTGTCCCAAAACCTTTGGCAATATAGTGTATCTATCTGCAGCTTTTGATGCTATTTACCACCAGATGTTCTTGTCCACCCTTTGTCGCTGAGCATCACAGGAACTCCACTTCACTTGTTTAAAACTTATACAGGTAAGTCTTTCAAGATTTTCTGGAGGAGAGAGATGTCCAAAGCACATCATCTGGTCTCAGGGGTACCTCAAAAGCAGTGCTCAATCACCCTCAACCCCTCCACTTCTTCATAAATACTATATTATACAGCATAATACAGCTATATATTATTATAGCAGAACAGCTCTTTAATGAGCCAAAGAGAGCCCACATTACATCTCTCTTTACCTTCATGTCAGACAATGATGATTATGTACATATCAGCCATGGGCTTTGCACCCTAGCTCTAACCTCTACTCCCTCTTACAATTGTATGTCCTGTCCAAACTCTCCATGGTGTGTTTGCAAAGAAACATTTTGTTGAAAGATGAAGCAGATAACAATCAATTTAACCAAACTATTCATTATAAATAAAAATAATAAAACAAAACAAATAGGCATGTTTCTCCTACATTTCTACCACTGCTTCCAATATGTTATCTAATTGAACAACACTGACAGACCTAAATGAGTTACTCTAGAAACCCAGTATTGTGAAGAAGTTTGGAGCCATATGATTGCTGTTGAAATACCATCTGAGCATCCAATGGCCACTGATAGCCAGAACAACAGCTTGATCTGTGATTACTTGGAAAAAAGAAGCATGTTTAGGAATATTTCCAGAGCTCCTGAGAATCCATATATTTGGAGACAAATCGTTTTAAAGCTCAAAGGGAACAGAATCCATTATTCCTATGCCCCCTTTTTTGTCTTTATGTATTTTTGTTTTACTTCTTTGATGCCAGCTTATTTTTTCATTTTATTTATTTACTTATTTGTAACTGTTTAATGTATGTAACGACTCAATTTATGTTATCATTTATTACACATTATTAAAAAGTACAGTGACAACTCCAAGTTACATACAATAAAGTAAAATTCAAATAAACAGTCATAGCTATGTCTGCTCACTATATTCAACCTCTGTTGTGAAAGGTGCACGTATTAGAGAAGGTTGCTTATAGATGTTTGGTAAAAATGTTGAATGCAGGTTTTTGGACATGGTAAAATCATGTTAGGAGTACCATCTGATACCATCACTGTACCGCCAGGTAATCTGTCCCTTAAATGCTAGTACTGGAGTCTTCAGCACACAAACCGTTACAAGACAGCTCATGCATACTTTGGCATTCACTTCCATTTGTAGCAGTCTGTATCTCGCACAACTGGGTCCTGAGCCGACTGCTGCCCCCTAGAGGACTATTTCTTTCTTTCTTTCTTTCTTTCTTTCTTTCTTTCTTTCTTTCTTTCTTTCTTTCTTTCTTTCTTTCTTTCTTTCTTTCTTTCTTTCTTTCTTTCTTTCTTTCGTATGTCATATGCATGAGACCTGACACACACAATATGGGAAAGGTCAGAGAAGGTCCTTATAAAAAAGAGGAACCTTTAACCGGTGTTTCTCTGTACGCTACCTATCTCTGCACAAACACATGCTAATCTGACTAACCCTTAACCTGACCCAGTGAGTCCTTTAAACCCGCTTTACTTCCCTGACCTCTGACTCAACCTCACAACCCACAGAGTGGTGTCGCAGTGATAAATCAGCAGAGACTGCCGCCCAGCTAATAAGTGTTGTCTACATTCAGAGAGAGGGTAAAGGTCAACTTCACCTCCCATCCCCCAACACTCAAACCTTCACTGAGCTGTAAACACCAAATATTGCATTAAGGGGCACAAAACACAAGATGCAGTACTACACATAGGCTAGTTCAGGCAGTATGTCATTTAGCACATTACTGTCTGTAATATATTTCAGGACGGCAAAGGACACTTATTTCTCAATATACAATGTTTTATTTTTATCTCAGTCTTTGGGCTCGCAGACGCAACGTCTGATATCAGGTCAGCTTTATAGCACCACAAAGCTGACACAATTGACTACTGAAACAGCAAAAACAAAATGCTAAATGAAGACATACCATTGCTTTAATATAAAGGTGACTCATGAAACCAGTCAAGAACAAGCGTTGGTTACAAATATCAAAAACAAGTATTTTTGAGAATTTTTTTATCATTATGACATTATTTTCATGACAATTTAAAAAATATTCCGCAATAGAGAGATTATTTTAGGTCAAAAGTTGCAAACAAGTATTTCTATACTAATATAACTAAGTACTTATAGTGTGCAGGCCTTTTTGCAAATTTTCACCTATTTGGATTATTGTGATTTACAATACCTTTGGACTACTTTAGGCACGGTGAGTTTTTGGTGATTTCTTTTGTTAGAGAAAGTCTTCCCATAAAGCTAATAAAATTACTATAACACCAACTATAAATAAAATCTTTAGAAATGTTATTTAAGTAATTATTTATGTCCCCAAATTGAGGTTATTTTGTTAAAGATTTTTGTTTGATATTAGTACTTCTTCTTCTTCTTCTTCTTCTTCTTCTTTACATTAAGACAGTGGTTGATGGTGTTTGAGCATATGACTGACGGATGTGTTTCGTGTAGCACCTCCTGCAGGTTACACAGGGTTTTGCTCTCAGTGAGAAAACATTCAGGCCTTTATAGACGTGCAATACCCATTTGCCTGGTGATTTGGTCAAATGTGGTCAAACAAGACATATCGCTATGTGCACCTGGTGATTCATGAGTCTCAAATGCTACTGTGACCACTTGTTTTGTGATTAAATATCAATGGAGAGGGTCTCTGATTATTTTACTATCAGTGGGTTATTGAATTTTGTTGTATTGTATCATGTTTCTATAGCACAACGATAGACAAAAACAAAACAAAAGCTAGACATTATGTTTGAGAGTGTCACATTCACCTGGGGAGGGTGGGGGGTTTGAAACACAAAAAAATGAAACATTTTCTCTCCAGTAGGACAATATTATCAAATGAATATTCGATTTTAATTCACAAATATTTCTAAAGAAACATACTGACTGAATTGTTCTTCTCCTACAAAAGCTGACAATGTGTCAATTGTGCATTAAGCTCTTTAAACAGAAACAAATCAAGCAAATGCTAGCTAAGTACTGTACTTTTAGCAAGCATACACTGGCAAGATAGGCAACGATGGTAAATATGGGGTGTTTTCAATTACATGCAGCAAAAATGACAACTTTCAGTCAAATAACAGTGTGTTGACTGACATAGTCCAAACAGTCCAAGTACGTAGTCTTTATCTTTCAAAGCTAAATCATGAAAACGAGCATAGGCCTAGTCACTTTTCTAGAAAGGGAATTAAGTCATAGTGTATTAAAACAAAATTTAGAAGACCTTTAGTACTAAGGGCTGCATGTACTTGTTAGTAAATTTGTTCGTCTTCTGGATATGACCTGTTTTTATCTCTCTCACATTCACCCTTTTTAATCAGCAGTAAGCATCTCAGAAATTAGTTCAAATTCACAGGAAGCAAAATTCTTGTATTGACCTGTGCTCTGTTGTTTTACCATTAGCTCAAATTTACACAGAAGAGACCCCTTCATTTGAGTTCAGAAAAATGAACAACTCTGAGATGTGCCCCATGACCCCCTGCTAGAGTATTAGGCAAACACACACTGCTCTGCTCTGATTAATAAAGGTCAATTAGCAATTTTACTTCTCAAATTTAATCAGCCCCCTGAGCCTGCACACTCCCTCTCTTGCTCTCTCTATAATTGTGTCACGTTTCTTCCTGTGGAGACACATACTGACATGCTAAAAGGAGAATAAACCTTTAAAATATGGAGCCGTAAACACACACAGGCTGTGGTGGCCCTCTGACAGCCGCTGTCCCTCATTAATCAGAAAGTGTCTGCTGCGTGCTGCATTCTTCCACGGGCTTTCAACTCCGCTGCTAATTGCAATTAATCATCAGGAGAAGCAGATGCTCGCAACAAAGACTGCTGGGAGAAGTGCGTATGTGCGCGTGCGTGATGAAGCTGTCACAGGGGCTGCTGGGTGACTATGGTCTGAAGGCGCTATGAACCTCTCATCAGAACTACAAGCGTCTGCCATATGTGGATGACGTGACACAGAGCAATCATGAAACCCAGAGTGGATCAAAGACGAGATTCATCTGATTAAAACAGGTCCTGTTCTCTGACCTGCCACTGCACCTACAGTCATATCAGCCTGATGATTTCAACTACAAGAAACACAAATACAGCACAGCGCTCTTAATGGATGCACATGATGATGACATAATACATAATAACGTACAACTCTTTCAGTGTACTTACATTTAATTTCTCGTTTTATGTTGCTTTGTCTTCCTCTCATCGGGCCGCCTGTCTCTCTCGTTTTCCTCATCTTTGTCTCTCTCCTTCACACTGTCTGACTCTGTTTTGACAGTCTGTATTACAGCTCATGACAACCATTTAGCACATACACTTCCTCACTGTCATTCTCCTGGTCAAGATAAACAGTAGTGTAAAGAAACACTATCACACACATTCATATAAACACACACACACACACACACACACACACACACACACACACACACACACACACACACACACACATACACACACACACACACACATATATATATTAGCACTTTGAGATTCTTCGGAATGAAAAGTGCGTTATAAATAAAATCTATTATATATTAGGCTATAGGGCTGTCAGGCGATTTTTTAAAAATCTAATTAATTTCAAAATTTGGCGATGAATTAATCTAATCGCAAATTAATAAAATTTGGCTGACAAGATAATTGAATGTCATTATTGTGTAAAAAAATCAAATAGACATTACAAAAAGCAGCTTCAGAAAGAAATATTTTTGGGTGAACTATACCTTTAATGTTTTTTTTTTATTATTATTAATATGGAAATATATATATATATTTTTTTATTTTATGAAATTATACTCTAAAAAATAAACTAAAACTGCCAGTAGGTGGTGGTAAATGTCTAATGGAGTAGTAAGTAATTGAGTCATTCATTCATTCGATTCATTCAAATGGATGATTCATTCAGGAGTGAAGTAAATGGCTCTCTTTATGAAAATGGTAAATGGTTCGAAACGGGCCACCGTTCACATGAAACATTGGTAATGTGAAAGTTGTCATGCGGATCCGGGTGAACTGAGCTATGGGGTACTGAATTCGAGAAGGAGCTGAAAGAGTTGGGCTGAAGGAGCTGAAGGAGTTGGGCTGAGAAACCTGTGCATGCGTTTTATCAGATGATGATAATTTATATCAATAAAACACATCTAAGGGATGATAGTGTTGGTGATTTACCTTGGATACGAGCGAGAGTGAGCCCGCAAGTGTATTCACGCATAGCTCCGGTGGGAACAATCGCGCCCACAACACCACAGCAAACATGCCCAGTGAAAAAACGCCGAGACTAAAACTCAAATGGGCCATTTTTGCCTCATATCTAAAAAATGTATGATGACCTAAGTAGGTATATATATAAGTGGGTATATATATTGTCTGGCTATCACCAGACCAAGCTCAATTTAAGATTGAACATTGGTCTGGGGAGTCTGCTCTGTATTTTCTACTGTAAAATAGGCTTGATAAACGAGCATTATTCAAATGACTCTGTACAATCGGATAGTCCTTAAACCAATCAGATCACAAGAGGCGTGATCAACGGGCAGTACAGTCTATGGCAACAACCCATTCTCTCTCTCCATCATCGTATTAAACCCGCCAATAATGTGCCAGGTGGATAAGCCAGTCTGTGATTGGTTCCCGCAAAAGTGTAACAGAAGCAGAAGAAATGAATGTACTCCTGACTGAGTTGCAGGCGAAATCAAATCGACGGCAGATCAGGCTGGGTTTACCCAGTCTAACATATAGACATCTCTGAGAAGTTTTTTAACATGGTAATGGATATGACAATGTTAATATATTTGGTCTTGGCGGAAAAGATCTGCTACGCTGCTGCTGTTGCTGCAGAGCAAGTACAAGAACTTGCTACTGCCAATACATATGCCGATATGCTGCTGTGTGAGTACATAAGACATACTGCTACTGCACAAATAGCATTTATCAATTACCCATAGCAGATATATACGGGTGGAGCTGGGGAAGAGTTTTAGACAAACTCTGAAAGCACGCAAACTGCTATAGTGAATGATAATCGGCTATTTAAATGTTGAGCAGCAAGCTCATTGGCTGCAGATGCAACATGAAACAATCAGCTTGTGCCAAGTAGTCAACGCTGTAAATATCATCAGCTTGCTTTAAGGTCCTATCAGCCTGCGCCATCTAGAGTCTCATGACAGTCAATCTATTACGGCTGTCAAAATTAACACCTTTTTCTTTTCCATTTTTTTCCTGGCATCCTTTTGCTAGCATTACAGTAGGCTATATGATATGGACGGATATGGAAATTGGATGCGCATCAGATCTGCATCATGTGCTTAAAGGTTTAGTTCACCTAAAAATTCTGTCATTGTTTATTCACCCTCATGTCATTCCAACCCCGTAAGACTTTCGTTCACCTTCGGAAAACAAATGAAGATATTTTTAATTTCTGATTGCTTTATATGATTTTTATTTCACATATTACCATTAATCAGCAAACATAAATAGAAGCTCACCCATGCCTGCTTGACGCACGAGAACAAACCTCATTGGTTCTTGCGGAAACTCGAAAGTTCTGCGTAAAACACAAGAATGAACCAGGTTCTCGTACATCAAGCAAGCATGCTTGTGCTTCCGTTACTATATCTAATCTGTGTGTTAATGTTTATATGTGAATACAAGCCTAAATTAAACATTTTAAATCATCAGACATTTTTGTGTACGTATGAAACATGAATATGTGAACTATGTTCTCATATAGTGTATGTGTGTTTGTGTGTGTGTGTGTGTGTGTGTGTGTTTGTGTTAATGTTGGACAACATAAGATCTCAGTATTTGATTACGCATATTTATAGCACAGCAATTTGTCATCCTGTATTCTGACTGCTTTAGGGTTTCCTTGGGTGTCTTTGGGTGACT